>WEIT01037710.1:1797-21003 GCA_013389985.1 Dryoscopus gambensis | reverse complement strand
TTTATGTTCTGCTTTGCTTTATTTTATGTATTTTTCCCTTTCCCCCTCTTCTTTTGAATTTTTTTGATCATTTGTATACTAAAACAGTGGTTGAAAATCCATATGCAAGTGAATGTCAAGAATCAAGATTTACATTCTTTTAATATTCCTTCAAAATGTCTTCTGATGTAAGAAATGGAAGAACACCTCTATCTTTTCAGGCTGATCACCAGCCTTTGTTCTGGCCAGACAATTTCCTTGCTGATAGGGTTATGTTTTGTGGCCATGTAAACTCCACACGAGCGTGTTTCTGACAAGCTGTCAGGACTAACCATCTGGAGTGGTATCCTGGCATATTTTTTTTTCACACTTGAAACACCAACCAGAGAAAAACAATGTAATGATCATCTTGTAAAGTGATGTTTTAGAATCATATCAGCAGGGAAATAAATGTGCTAAGAATGCTGTTAAGCATCTATCCCAGGTGGTAGAATAATTGAAGGTGTTTATTGGGGATTTGTCATGAAAAGAATAACTGACTTAAGACAATATTGCTCTAGAAAAAGAAAAGGTTTTGAGTGTCACTGAGACAAAATTTTTGGGCCTGACATACTTAGAGTTCTTTTCTAAAATTAAAAAATTAGGATGGTCTTTTCTATGACAATGAAATATATCTGAGAAAGCCGCATACAGATTTCTTCTAAATGAATACGAAGGTTATCCAGTAATGGATTCTGAATTCGGGGAGATGCAAATGCATGTCTCAGAGAAAAAGGGAGAAGGGATTCCCCCCACACTTCTCTGTGCAAGAAAGTAATGTTGTTTGGGCGGGTGTTTTTTATCTTAAGGACTGGTTACCACCACCCTGAGGATACTCTCCCCAGAATTAAACCATAATTTTGGGTGCCTCTGGGGACTGACTCTTACTAAGAAATGCTCAATAAGCAGTGGCAGCAAGGAATGCGCATTCTTATCTGAGGCTGTCCAAGGATACATGACTTGTCTATTATTAAATTTTAATTAATGGATGCTACTGCACTGACTAATTGGCCATTGTGCTATGAAGACCCATGTCAGTGAATTCATGTCTTCAGTGAAGAATAAAATTTTTCACAGCGGGAACTCATTGCTCTTGCTTTGTGCTTGTACAGCATCCATTGCAACAAGGTCTTGATTTCACTTTTTGGTCCATTGCTATAGCATAAGTATTACAATAAAAATTAAAACACTAAAATTATTCACCATCATAATTTTCTGTGAATGTCTCTGTTACTTTTACCAAATGGACTTTACAATATGTATCAAGGAAATAAACAGTGAACTGTATTTTTCCACAGCTTTTTGAAGTTGTCTNATGAACAGGTAACTGTTCAGCTGAGGTCTGCTAATAGCTGGGCATATTCAGTTCTTTGTAGGATTAATCCAGAAATTAATGCAGATGGGCTAAAAATTAGTCAAAACCCAAGAGTCCTGAGATCAGACCAGAGCAGAAGTCTGCAGTCTTGGAGATCTCCACCTGCATCCCTGAAGGGCAGTGACTCCTGGGAATTGGGAAGAAGCCCAAATAACTGGGGTGTGGATTTGACCAGATACCCAAGTTCCTTGCAGCACCTTCTGCAAATGTTGCTGAATGGAGACATCTTACAGCCCCTGCTGTGCCCGCGCTGAGTGTGCCTTGCCAGTGATGTTGCAATCAATCCCTGAAGCCCTTCAGCGGATCAGAATAAAAGACCACGCAGTCCTATGGGACTTTAGGTTACAAACCACAGAAGTAATTAGTTCTCAGACACATGTTTGTAGCAGAGATCTCTCCTCAGTATCTATAGAACTGCTGGCTATTTTACTTGTGTATTTGCATCTCTTTTTAACAGCCTTCTTATTTTTATTGCACATTTTTTCATCTCACATACTCCTGTTTATTCCATATATTACAAGCTTTTATGTTGTGCTTTACTAGTGGATCTGAACTTTGAAATTGTTGAAACTAAAGCCCTATTGCCATAGTTTATATTTCCAATTTCTTGTATTTTTTTTTCATTAATCATGCCTTTCTTCACAGGTGGTTTCTTGTATTACGTTGTTATTGATGCGAGAAAAACACAAGGTTTTTTTTTTTCTCTCTCATACATTTACTTTCCCCATTTGAATTACTCCTGTTGCATTTATAAATGACCATACCTGCAAGGCATTTGGGCACTTAGATGAGAAATGCTGATGAAAGTCAGCTTTGAGGCACTCCTGACCATTTGCAGTTAATTTAGGCAGCATCCACAGCTCATGGATTTCTATCTATCTGCATCCAAATCTCTGGGTGGTTGTGTTCTGCTTCTTGCATTGCAAATGGAACAGAAAAAAAAACCCCAAACCAAAGAGAGTGATATACAAGAGTACAAGAGTATAATAAGAAAACAAGTGAAGGGTCAAAATGGTCTAGATGTAGCACATTTTTCTCCATATGCTGAAAGAACAACATCTGTTCAGCTTTGGGAGAAATATTACAAAATTGAACATAAAATAAGATGTGTATATGAAGGCAAAACTGTAATTATTCTTGGTCCTTTTTACTGATAGGAGTCACTCCAGAGTAAGGAGTAGAGAAAAGTTTAAAAACACATTTTCTTTTGCCCCACCCCCAAGAGGGGAATACTGAAACTCATTGTCTTCCAGATTGCAGACACACAAGAGGGTTTTTTTACTTTTACTATTTACGTATTGCACTAATGAGAATTATAACACTGATAAAGTGTATAACACCAAAACCCCAAACTCAAAATTCCACTATTCAGTGATCTAACTTCTCTTTGTCTTGATGTTGAGTAAAAAGTCTAGAAAAATACAAGGGCATGTTGCTGGATCTTACTGTACTTTGACAGAGTTCATCTAGAAGGATTCTTATCATCATCTCTGGTGATTAGGGAAAAAGAGGACACACTGGATCAGAAGAAAGAAAGGGCTGTTCTTGCATCAGCAGAGCTCACAGCCTGAAATCTGGCTCATGGTTTCTGCAAACTGCCAGAAGTCCTTCACCTAAGCTTGCTGGGACCTAAGAAGACAGGGCTGAGCCACAGCCTTAATGAATTTTTTCATTAATAATACTCTTGTACTGCCTTAAATATCTAAGAGTCAAAATGTAAATGAAGATAGCACACAATCAAAACTCAGATACCTTACACTGAGCTCCCCTTATAGGCCATGTGACAAATTAGTAACGTGCATGTCCTCCATCTTCCACACCCAGAACACTGCTCTGTTTCTTTTGGTCACCTGCGAATGTTGTTTCACCCCTCCCGTTGTTCCACCCCTCCTGAATTCTGGTCTCGATCTGTCAAGACTGAAATAAATTCTCTTTTTTTGCTAAGCAGGTTTGGATCAGGGTCTCTGGGATGAGAATGGTAGTTTAATGGGAGTCTTTGGCTTCGGAAAGAGAGAGGAGAGAAAAACAGCTGCCAATAAACCTGGACTTTCTCAACTGATGGCTGTTGTGGGAGCATATGTAGGGCCCCCTGCTGTCACTGTGTCCTTCCTTTTTTCCTCTTCAGTTTATTTTGAGAAAAGTAGATATTTTTCTCTCCTGGTGCAGGATGTGGCACATTTTTCACCTTGCAGTAGCATACAAACCAAAACCATTAAAACAGCCAAAGACCATCATAGCAGCATGGCAGGACCATAAAAATGAGTCCACCTCTGCTCTGGAAATGGCTCAATTTTATTTTCCCCCTGCCATGTTGCCATAACAAATAGGAGCATACCTACAGACCTGTGGGAAGGGAATCCATTATTTTTCCATCAAGGTTCCGCATAAAAATTGAGCTCAGCCTTTGTGCAGTCCCTTTCAGCCTCCTTGTCCATTATTAATCCAGAGATTTACTGTTGCTTGAGTTGAATTTTTACTGCACTAGCTACTCAGGGTCAGATCTTTCCTGCTTGCAGCATCTGTAGTAAAGCACCTGTTTTGTCTGCTAGAGGCAAAAATCTGATCCTAAGTGTAAACCCAGAATAAACATATTTAGTCCTCTCCTAATTCTTACTGTATTTATCCCAAAGAATTTCATGAACTTTGGAGGATGTAACGCTGTCTTGAGAGCAATCAGAAACTGTTTTTTGGTAGATACAAATTCCTATTCTTACCCATATTTTCTTCATCCATCTGTTGAAGAAAATCATGGGTGTTAACACATTGTTAAAGTGCAATCCCATGTGCAAGGCACAGAGTAACACAATGCTTTACTGAGGTATACCACCTAGGAAATGTGTCTACAGGTATTGAAAGAATTGAACTCAACATGAAGAATACAAATGCCATTTTAAATGAACAGCTAAAAACTTTGCATGGGCCTTTCACTGGCATTCTAGTCTACACTGAAGAGAGCTGGCCTGCATCCTGCCATTGCTCCAGGGTGACCTGGAGGCACTCTGTGTCCTCTCCTCTCATTTTCCTTTTCTGGCTTTTTGCTGCTTCCATTTGTATGCACACTGGGATGTGATGGGATGCTGATTAGGCTCTGCTGTAACAGAAGTAGAAGGTTGATTAAAAAAATTTTTTTTTTCTTTTGTTTTACTTGAGGAACCTTGTGATGTTCAGGATGGTGGAGAAAAGTTTTAAAAGTCCTTGAGCCAAAAATCTAACGCCCAGAAGTCAAGTCAAACAAACTTCCCTTTTGAAGCCAGTCCTGTGGTTCAGGGACCCTCGATTCTCAGTTTTACTGAAACTGCAGTTCAAGAAGTCGAAGTGAAAGCCGTTTATAGTTTCTCTTAAAGAAAGGCTGGTCTATACATGAAAGACAAGTCTGTACAACTCCCAACTCTTCTGCAAAGCTTGGACAGCCAAAAGGTTGGCTTTGCACTGCTTGCTCTGTCTTGGATAAACTTCCCATCTACTGGGCAAGCAAATGAAAACCCACTTGAGAAGGATGCTTCTCCATCAACCAACAAAGAGGCTGACATGGCCCACCTTACCAGAGCTGCCAGTGCGCAGAAGTAGGACTTTTGCAGCATGTGTTCCTGGCTGGGCTGCATGCAGCCGGACATTCAACTCCCCAGATGTCTTGGGTGCACTGATGATTTGTGCCAATGGCATATCTTGGCCTCTGTAAAGGGAAAACCCCTCCAGGCTATCTGTTGGCATTTCAAAGAACACAGGGTTATTTTGTAATTCCTCAGTTTGGGTGAGAAAACACAGCACAGGGTGGATCCCTGTTGCTGGCAGAGACAAGCCCTGGGTCTCCCCATGGCGATGTGCCTGAGCTCTGCCGCAAACAGCTGCCTCTGCCCTGCCCTTCCCCTGGCCCAGCAAAGGCTGTCTGCCGCTAGGGATTGGGTCCTGTTTCATGGCTCTCCAGCCAGCCTGGGAAGACCTGGCACAACACAGTTGTCAGCCAGATTGGGCCTGACAAGTATCATATGCTTTCCTGCCCCCGTTAACCGCCTGCTCTTCTCCCCAGCCTGGCTGTCACTCAGCCCGAGGAGCAGGTGCATCAGCATCTCTGTGTAACTGCCTAAGAGGCAATAAATAGTCGGATTTGCCAGGTGTAATTGTCGTTCAGCAAAGCCAGGGATAGACAGCCTTGTCTTTACACTGCTGAAGATAGGCTTTGCCCCCTCTCTCCTTCTCACAGCCTGTCCCCAATGTGTCATACAATGGTTATTGAGAACTTCTTTTAAATAATTTCCCTGCGGTTGGAAGATGCCCCAGTGCTCACATTACTCACACTTGTCAAAACCGAGCAAAGAGAGTAAAACATCCCTCTGGTGTCCTGAGGCTTTGGGCTGTCTTTCCACATGCTGTACTTGGCTTAAAGTACCCTCTGACTCTGAGTTTTAGGATGAAGAGGATGTTTGCATGCCTGAGGGAGGAATACTGTCCAGACAGGACTCCTGAGCCCTATTGCTGCTCCTCCAAGCTGTGAGGGACTTGTAGGAAAATTAGCTTTTTGACTACAACACAGTCTTGCACCAGTTAACACCATCCTGTAATCCTGAATTTACATTATTGACCTAGTTTACCCTGGAACTCATTTGGAATCTATTATCTGTGTAATGTCCTTACATGGGATAACTTTCTGCTTCTTGAATTTATCAAAGTACATGTATTAAGATACTTGGAGCCTTAGCTTGTGTACGTGGAAGCCAAAGGCAATTGTTGGGTGCCTGTGTTGAATTAGGTGCCTAAATAATTTAAGGGCATCTAAGATATAGGCTTGTTCAGATTAAAACATGTTCTTAAACTGCATAATTACACAGCTCCTGGTCCAATACAGCCCTGATCACAAGCAGCCTTGCAAGAGAAGGCATGGGTAGCACCCTTGGTACTGTCTGCCAATCATGCTGTGTAATTAATAAATGCGCTTCCTCTCACAAAGCTATAAAGTAGCAATTTCCACCGAGTCTGATCCTGAGTTGGGACATGCAATTTAAGGGCAAAGTGCTATTATTGCTAAACATTAGTGTAGAGATTACCTTTCCAAAAAGTAATCTCACCCCTGCCCCCAGTAAGGAATCTCAGTAAAGTACTGCACATTGCTCATCAAACTGGCCAGCCCTATAGCGAGGTGTTTTGTTTACCCTGGTGCCCTTGCTCCCGCACTGTTTTTATTTCAAAATAACTCTCATACAGCTCAGCCTTATCTCAGGTGACATCTGAGTTTCATTTAATGCACTGCTGAAGCACAGGTTCAGTCTGACTCCTTCAGCTCATCCAGGCACCTTCTCCAGAGTAACAATACCTCTTTTGAGAGTGCAAATTGGGTCCCCACAGCTACTGGAACAGGGAACCCTGTGAGACAGTCCAGCGCTGCTCTGAGTCAAACACCCTGTTTAGCTGGAGGGGATGCCACTCAAATGGGAAACGCCTCAGCATGGAACCAGTGCTAAGAGGCCATGGTTCAAACTCTTTGTGTGTAAATTTGTGCAAGAGAATAATACTTCACTACTACCTGTGTTTCTCATGATGAGACATAATCCTTATGAGACAAAGTGCGCAGGGAGTCTGCTATTTTTCCAAATCAGGACAGTGACATTTACAGCTCTAGCAATTTCAGTGAGTGTTGCTGCTTCACTGTCTCATAATGACAGTCTTTTGGATCTGCCATCCTGCCACAGTGCTGAGAGAAAGACTTGGGATATTTTACCAGCTTATGAGCTGGACTGACCAGCTGCTTTCTGTTCGTCCTGCTGTGATCCTGGGGAAAGCACTGGTTAAATTCAAAGTAATACCATTATTAATGGTAGCTTTGTTTTGTTTTAAGTCATAGTAACTTTCCCTGTAATGTAAAGCATCATTTTCACTAAATCAGATATTTGAGGTGGAAGAGCTCAGTACTCACAGCAACTAATAGTCAGCAAGATATCCCTGAGCTGGGCAAACCTCCCAGCTACTGGCTGCCATCAGAGGATGCTGTAACACACTGCAGAGAGCTTTGGCTCCGGTGATGATATTGGGATATACATTGTAGACATCCAGGTTAATACAGCAGGAGGTTGACGGTGGCTGGCGTTGGGCTGAAACACTGCTGGTGTTGGGCTCCTTGTGAAAGGTGGGACTGGCAGGGTGTCTGTGGAGCTGGGGTTGTGCTGAGCCATGGGCAGCAGCTCGGGTCACTGGCAGCCTTGCTGGGGCAGGAGAGGTCTTTTGGCAGGGCTGCTGCCTGCAGGCACGCTCGCTTCCCTTGCATTGTTCCAGAGTGTGCACCATGATGGGGCCAAAGGCTGCTGTTTCTGGTTTTCCCAAGGAAAACTGTGTTTGGGTTTTCCCAAGGTGTATGTTTTTCTACATCAAGATGTTAAAGTGCTGTAGATAAAGCAGACTGGGCATGATTTTCCACTCATTTGTAGATACTCCAGCAATCATCTCTTCACTCTATCAGTCCAGTTGATGCTAACAGCACCAGTTGATGCTAAGCCCCAAGATCACCTTCAGCATTAAGGGCAGGAATGAGGAGAGAAAACCAAGCCAGGAAAAAATGAGGCTAGGAGTTTCTTCTGAATGCATCTAGATGAATATCCACGAGCAAGGAAGAGAACATGGGAATGGGGTGTATCATGTAGGTCACGGGAGTGATGCTCCTGGGACATTCCCTGTTGATTTCAGCAAGCTCCAGGTGTTACTCTGTGGCTTACGATTTCATTCCCTTTCCTACTTCTCTGGTAGTAAGTTTTTTTCCCAACACACTGCAAATTCACAGCCTCCTTGTGTGTTACCACAACCCTCTTTTTCTCCTACTTGTGTATCTTCATAAATATCCTGCTTCTGTGGTGGTGAGGACAGTATGATTCAGATAGAAATAGGAGGAGGATAAAGATAAGGGTTGACTTTAACAAATATTCCCAGGAATTTTCCTAGGAATGCCTGTGGACAAATGCCTGGGTACAGGATGAAAAGGAGGCAACCGAGTGGCAGAAGATAAGGAAAAAAGGCAGGAAGAGCAGGCTGTGCTTGTTTGCCATTCTTAGTTACTAAACTAGCTGTGGAGAGGTGAGTTTGGCCACTGTGGTCTTGGTGTCTTGTTCCACCTCTGCTGCCTGAAACTGCCACAGAAGAAATGGTAGTAACAGAAAGGGTGACACTTCCGATCTGATGGGCTTAAAATTGCTAGTGCCTAACACTGAGCAAAAAAAAAGCCTAGTTCAGACAGGATTTCTTTGGGTGGGTAATCCACCTGTGGCACTCCACTGATGGCTGCCTTGTTCCAGCTGTGTACCTTCAGCTAAGAAGTTGTAAATTATTTACCAAGGCAGCAAGTTAATGGAATCAGCAGCACCTTAGTGCTCAGTGAATCATCCATAAAACATGCTTCCTTGTGTCAGGGCATGGTGTGCTGGTGCAAAGCAGGCTGAGAAGGGAAAGACTGTGAGATGAGGAGCTTGGAATGGCAGAGGTAAGAATCTTCAAGAGAGGTGAATAAGGGGGGTGAGGAGTAATTCTAAGACTCCCAGATGCCCTCCGAGTTACTGTGATGGTAAGCAAACAGAGAAATATAAGAAAAGAAGCAGCTTTTAATACTCAGCAGGAATTATTAGAGGTGACAGAGAGGGCTTATTTTATTGCTCCTTCCCTCATAGATATTTCTATGCATATGGAGTATGATTGTAAAAGATTTTGCTTTTCTGAAAAAACAGCAGAAATATCAAGTAGTGATATGTGCTTCCAGCGCTGCAGCCCCCTGTTGTGCTTGCCTCTTCCTGAAGATTCTGGTTTCAAGTGTGCTGAGCTCTAAAGCACCTTTGCTCTAAAGGCAGTCACCTCACACAGCAGTTCCCAGCTGTGCTGGGAAATCCCTGAAGATCTTGCATGTCCCCTAATGAAATTCCCCTCAGGGCCAGTGACATGAAGATATTAGCCTTTTTTGGGTTGATGAAGCCCTAAGGTGCTGCTGATTTTTTTAAAATCCTGTGGCCTGGAAGAAGTCACTTCATCCTCAGCTGAGTTTGGAGACAGAACCACTTCATCAATTTTTCTATTGGTGTAAGAAGTGAAATACCTTTTCATTTGGGTAAGGTTTGACATGGTCCTCAGGCTTTAATGAAAAATTATTTTAATGAAATATCTTTACAGACAAATCTGTCTTGGTGCTGGGTGTATGTTGGAGAAAAAAATGGAAGCCACTTTGAAAGAAAGCAAAATATTTCTGTCAGATAACTAGCAGGCTGTGGATCAGCATGAAGGGTCTGGTTTAACAGTGCAGGAACAGCAATTGATCTGTGCCATTAATGGCTTACCTTGTGGCTATAGCAATACTATCCTAGAACTTCCCAGCCCTTTGTTCAGGGATTACCTATAGCAAGGGGCTAAACCCCCTCAGCAGGTTATAAGCATTTAAGAGTGGGGAATTTGCTCTGTGGTCTCCAAGTGCAGGCTCCAGTTGCTGACTGGGGCAGCTGGGCCCCTTCCACCCCCACCGTGGTCCATGCTCAGAAAAATTTCCAAACTGTCCACAAGACAGTAGTTGTGATAGGCAGTTCTCTGCAGTGCATGTGTGTGTACAGCTTTGTGACAGCAATCTAAAGGGCTTTCTAGGTGTCTGGAGGCTTCCCACGAATGTTACAGGCTGTGAAAATATTTCATACACAGGAGAAAACACAGGGAAACACCCCAGTGGCAAAAGGATTATGGAGGAGATTTGTGTCAAACTCTGCAAGTCCAGAGCAGTTTAGAGGTATTATTTTCTGCTAGCCAATTCTGAAATCAGTGCAGTTTAGTCAGGTTTTGGGAACCCACTTTTTTTTTGCCATCAAAGCAAGCTCTTGCAGGAATACTTGAGCATTAAGCAGTTAATTAAATCTGACTGTCCTCAGAAATAGTGTTAGGAGGATGACACTTCAGAATCCCAGTATGCTGCTGAGGTTTGTGTGGGCAGTTAATTCCCCTTGCCCTGCCCTCCCATGATTTTCAACAAGTTCTCTCAGGGTTATAATGAGGTTGATGATTGCTGGTGCCTTTGCCCGTTTAATAAATTAATGTTAATAAGAAATGTCTATGCATCCTTCATTAGGTGATATGGAAATGTCTTTACTCTGAAGCTGGGATTGCTGGAGCTTGACAGCTTTGCTGGATGGGTGGACATGGGGGTTAGTTACCAGTTTATTATGTGTGGAGCACAGAATTTTTCCTCTCAGTCCTGGAGCTCTCAGCCTTGTGAGTATTCACTGCTAACTTTCCCCAGCAATATAGTAAAAAAAGAAAAATGTAAAATTCCAAAGAAATAAATCTGGTTTTTGCATTGGAGGAGCGAGATAATATGTTTGGTTTCACCCTCCCAGAATCAAAGGAAACACAGAATCCTGTTCACCAAGGTTTGCCTCCTTGTTTGAGGAATGCAATTTTTTTCTCTAGTACAAGCATTTGGTGGGGTGATGGCTGGAGACTTATTTCATCTGGCAACTGTCTAAGAAAATCCCAGAGGACCTGTAAGACCTCTATCATTCAAGTGCAGCAGGAAGGTACAGTCCTGACATCTTCTGAAAGAGAGCAGAGAAAAACAAGGGAAGAGTAAAGAGGATTTTGAGTTCTCTTTTACTAATGATTTTGCACCAAGGTCTTCTGGGTAGTTCAGTATACTTGGTATCTTAGATTTATGAGGAACAGACTTCAGCTATCTTTCTCTATAGTTTCAAGTATCCCAAATTTCTGCAGCTGAAGGTACTGCATTCAGCTGAATACAGTGTTCAGAGTGACCACCTGAGCGAACCAGGTACTACCATGATTTGTGATTGCTAGATGTTTTCTTTTCCCCTCAAACCTCCTAGATCAAAACTCACTGTAAAAAAAGAGGACTGAGAATTTAATAATTTGTTTTCTCCTCCTCTGCAGTAACAACTTTTTCCTTCCTATAATTTTGTGCAGTGAACTTACCTATACTCAGAGCCCATTTTATCCCATCTTCAGACCTGAGTCCAAGTTACCTCCCAGAGACTGTCTAACACTTGAGCTGACACAGAGCTAGAGGTAGCAGACAAGTCTTCTCCACAAGTTTTCTTTTGCTCTTAAAGAAATCTTGAAGTATTTCTTAGAGAAATACTCTCCGAAAGTGTTAAATGTCATTAGGATTATTCCAGACTTAAACAGTTGGGACCAGACACTAATGTTGGCATTGGTTATGCTCAGAATTGGTGCTTTTTGGCTGCAGAAGTGCACAGCTACCAGAGTCTGTAAAAGTTCACTGACTGCAAAATACCTTGATACTCTCCATACTTGGGTTTCACCTCTTTTTGATGTTTTACTTGAGTTCTTCATCCTGTAGTAAAACTTGTGTCCTGGATCACCTGGCTAACAGCATAACATCTGTAAATAGGGGCTCTACTCAGGGCGAATCAAACAGGCAGGTTTTAAGCCCATCGTGGCTGCTGCATTATCCATCCTGTACTGATTGATACTTGGCAGTAACTTGGGACAGTCAATCCAGTGACACCCCACTCACTGCTCCTCTTTGCGCTGCAGCAGAGAGGAATGTGAGATAAATGTGGCACCAAGGCTTAACTATTGTAATTAAAGTCAGATTAACTGTATTGCTGTGGTGCTTTTTGCTTACTGTTTAGTGACATGGACACTAAGCTGTCTTTTCACCTCTCCTTCATTTTGGAGACCAAGTGTACAGAGGGGAGTTCTGAAATATTTTGAGTAGGGCAGAGAGGGGATTGTTGAGTTGCATTGCACTCTTTCTCCTGATATAGATATACTCAGTCTCTTTGCCCTGTTGTAATCTTAATGGTTGTCCACTCTGGGTCTTCTCTTGTACTTTTATGAGCCAGGAGAATTATGGTTTGGTTTATAGACCATTATTTCTGATGGTTCCTTCCCTTTCCAAGGCAATATATGTCCTCTATAAATGCAGGCGCTGACCAAATGCCCAGGTGTTAAGCTCCAAGTTGATCCTTCACTAATGGGAAACAGATTTTTGAGAAACTATGAAACCAAACTGATTATTTCTTGTCCTGGTCCTTATTGTAGGAAATTAGTCATGAAATGCAGAGAAGTGATGGAAGCAGAGTAAAAGTGTTCTGCCTTGAAAAATATTCTTATTTCTTAGTCCCCAGAAAGCTGAAATCTAGTCAGGAGGATAATGTAGAAGCTGCATCTTCAGTCTGCTCCTTTTATAGCCTGTCCTCACCAGTCTGCTTTCAATCACACAAACCCTCAGCAGTGTCTTTTTTAAGACCTGGTTAGCAAACACATGGGAAGGCAGAGCTGGCCACAGCTGCAGTGTTGATGGGCTTCACACGGACAAATGTGTCATTTCTCCTGCCTAGCTGAGAAATTAAAATGGTCCTTTCCCCCTGCTCTCAATTTTATGGTGTGTTGCTCCATCATAAAAAAATCAATTAAATTGCATCTGATGGTGGCTGGCCCAGAGAGTTGTCTCTATTTGTGTCACCCCAGGCAGGTACTGGCAGCAGTGCCAGAATGCAGGAGAGCCGTGGAGCGCAGCCAACTCACAAGTGGGATATTCTACTACAGGAACCCAGCTTACTGCATGGCAGCAGCTCTGCTTTCCCCTGTGACCCTTTATGGCTGGGCTCTGCTTTGTCCTAATTAGGCCAGAGGAGCGATTGTCTGGCTTTATTATCTCCAAAAATGAGTGACCATAACCTTGTGTCTGCTATTCTGCTCAGAGGACAGAAATAGTGTCAACATTGGCAGCTGAAACTGAGGGAGCACCAAGTGGCCTGTGCATTTTACCATTCAGTCACTCTCTCAGGCTGAGAAATTGGAGTTAGATGGGGGTGTAGCATTTTTTAATCTGCTTTCTCATGGTGTCAACGGCATGACTTAAATTCTTGTATTCTTTGATTTTTCTAGTAGCTGCCTGATACTGTGTTCTTCCTTCTTATAAGCCTATATTGTTGCTTAGAGAATATGAAATAATAAAGACTTAAAGTGGTAGTATAGTGTGTTTTAAACAAACCACACTGGGAGTAATTTCCTTCTACTAAAAATGTTTTCAACACTTTTAGAATGAAGTTTTTGTAGGGATGCTTCACTGCCCTATTACTTTTTTCTCTAGGGGTTGTTGCAGTTCCTAAAAATCCTTAAAATCTGGGCTGAGCTATTGCACAAATAAGAGATATGTTAGTAAGAAAATAGTATATGAAACATATAATATGGTATCTCCTACTGCTGCATTACCTATTACCCTGTCTTTGTCTCAACCCAGGAGTGTTCTCACCTTTACTGTTTTGATCCTCTCCCCCATCCTAGGGGAGAAAAAAGGGTGTCTGTGTGGAGCTGAGCTCCTGGCAATGCAGCACAATACAGAAACAGGTTCCAAGTGAGCACTTAACTCCCATGTGCCTGCTATGAAGTCGGTGACATATTGTTGTGTTTTTTTTTTTTTTTTCTTGTTGTTGTAAAGTCTTCTCTTTAGTTTATGCCTTCAAAACACATTTAGTAGAGCACTTTGGTCAGACAGGTTTTTTAAATTGGATGGAATCCATCATTATTCTGCTGAAGTGATTAATACCTTCTTTTTTACAGCAACATTTGTTTGCTTGCCATCAATCTTTTTAGGTTTTAGAAGCCATAGATTGCCGAGGTATACATGTTTTCAACATGAGCACAGTATTTAAAGATTAATGTTAGAAGCCTAGCTTTTCAATACTGGCATTTTCTAAACCTAACTCAGGGGAGATGATGGTTAGTTCAAGTGTTAACTGTTCTCCGGAACCATTCCTCAACTATGTTTTGTGCTGCTGTTACAGCCTCTCACATCTTCCCCAAGATTGCTGGTCAACAAACAAACCCATCCAGGCTTTATCTAAAGGAGTTTTTAATGTCACCCTTGACATGTATCTCTGACAACCCTGCCATTACAGATCCATAATTCATTTGCCTCAGTAAACTTGAGGCTGAGTCTTCCAAAACTTTTACTTTCTTTTTATTTTAGGGATATATGTGTAATCTGGTGTGTCACTTATCTGACAGAAGGAGATAAGAAAAACCCTACTCTTTAATTCCTTCTCTAATGGGTATTTTATTATTTAGGCTGACTCTTTCTCTTCTGAACTCCTTTTTGACAATGCAGGACACTTTCTGAATTGCCCTCACTTTGACTTAAACAGTAGTTAGTCACACTAAGAAAAAACCCTGTTGATTATTTTTTAAAGAATTGTTAATTAAATCTAATAAATAATCTTAAATCGAGTGTCTAATCTTTCTGAGGTGAGAATATGAAATAATTCTGAAGTGAGGGTTTTGTTTCTTGCTACCTTCCATCTTGGGGGGCATGAGCATTTAAACTAGTTTAAATGGCTAATGTGGAGAGGTAGGAAAGGATTTACTAAATAAGCACATCTTTCAGCAGTCTGCTTTTATCGTTCTTCGTATATTTTGAGTCTCAAGTTAACAATACCCACAATGCAAATGTGAAACTGGCCTAAGAATAAATAAGGGACTCTTTAAGTTTAATAATACAGTTGATATTTGTTGGGACCACAACAAACAGGTCAGCAAACTGAGAGATTGCTGAGCTGGAGAAGTAGGAACAGAAACCTAGGCAGGAATGGGGCAGGATAGGATTGCCCTGCATTCCACTGTGGAGTTGGTGTCTTGTGGAACTACAGCCTGGAGAAACTGTGCAAGGGAAATCATACTCACCACAGTCCCCAGGGTGTACGCTGACCTGGCTGCTTTGAAGCTTGCTGTGCTTTTGAGGTGACACCTCTTCCTACCAGAAATTTTGCATATCTGAAGATGAAGGAAGGCAAAGAACTTGCAGCCAGCCCCAAACACAGACACGAAGATCTGACGGGATTTTACAACAGTATTAGCTCTGCTGCTGCTTCTGAGCTTGTTTTTTTCCCCCCCTCATTAGGAGGGAGAGTGGAGACAACATACCTATAATAAACAGAAATAAATCAGAAGGGGATGTTATAGATTGCTTTTCAGCTACTGCAGAAAATACTCTTGTCATTGGGAGTGGTTGCAGAAAAGCTGACATCTCAAGATACCTTTTTTCCTTCCTATTAGTAATTTAATTAGTCTCAAGCAGTTTGAGTAAATGTTGATTTTAAATTTAAAAAACTTCACATCCTGTTTTAAATATTGATCCTTCACCTTTTCCAGGTGGGAGGTAAAAAGATTTGCTTCACAGGTTTAAAACATTCTTATTGGTTTTCCTTCCAACTTAGCTAGTAACAAAATCCATATTTATATACCAAGAATCCATATTTATATACCAAGGAAGAAATGCTCTAGCCTCTGTATTACACTGATTGCAGTTTAACAAAAGTTAAACTTGCTGTAGCACTTGCTTTGGGATTTCAATTTTAAGTCCCAGGGACAAAAGGGAAGCTAGTGAGACCATGGGTTGGAAAGTACACTGAGGATCAAGCTGCTGACAAGAGAAGTGATGTTTTCACTGATATTAGTAGTAGTAGCATCAAAAGAATATACCCCAAATCTGAGCTAACAGGACTCCTCTGTGACGGTCACTAGATATATGCACACATGAGGGGAGAAAATTCCTTCCCAAGTGAATTTCCTGCAGCAATAGCCAAGATGAACAGAATAAACTTTTCCAGCCTCATTTTTAGGCATGATGAACTAAGGCAGAGAAAGACTGAATTGATGAAGACAGGATTTTCCTGCTTCATGGGCAATCTACAGTTTTGGGGTTTTGTTGTGCATCCTTTTCAGTTGTTTCAACCATAAGAGATTCCCTTTCTCACCTGGAAATGATAGAGCTGGGTCTAATTCTGCGCAGTCCAGCAGCTGCTATCCCAGTCTAACCACGCAGTACTAAAAGTGCAGCCTAATGAGAAAGGACACTTCTGCCACCAGGGAGAGAATCCAAAATGCTATAAACTTCCTGACCGGAACAATTTACGAGGCTTCTCTTTTTCCCTTGTGGTAATTTCGTTAAAAAATCCACCAATTAGTCCTGCGCCTCCGGACATCGGACAGCTCGTACAGGTTAGAAATGCAATCCAGCCTATTTGTTTCAACCAAGCTCTTTTCTGCAGTGTCTTTTGAATGCAGTGAACTGACACTACCTGAGATAATTTTCATAGCAGTGATCTGCAGGATCTGCTCAACTGAGGTGACCTGGGATGACTCAGATATTTGTGATCAAGTAAAAATATCCTTAAACACTGAGACCTGTGAGTGCACAGTTGTTCTGTAACCTATCCCTTTCTATTTACAAAAGCATGGAAGATTAGGCCCCTAGGAAAGATGAGGTCTGATAGCAGGCTATCACCATCAGACCAATTTATTTGACCTGTGTATTGTCCTAAAAATTCTCTAGGAATGAACTAAAAGCTGGCGGAATTGTCCTTTACTTGCACCAAGTTTACATGTTAAAGGATGAGAGTCTGATCTTTGCAGAACCGTCCTGAATTATCTTGGTTTTTTTGTTCCATGTGCAGAAAAAAATTACAAACTCTTTTTCATGAGCTCTAAAACCAAGAGCATCCTCACAGCTTCTATTTTTTAATGCTGTAGTATTATTCCAAGAGAATGGATGGCATTTGCTTTAGAAGCAGCTTGGTACATAATGTTTCTAAAGCCCCAGAACTGTGGAGAACAACTTACACTGCAGCATTTTTGATTGGAGCTTGCAGGCTATGCCGGCAGAATTAATTAAGGGTGTTAATTTCCTGTATTAGTCCTTGGCTTCTGTGGCTTCTCTTCACCTGTACTAACTGTAATTTGTGCAACTTCCTTTAGCTTTACTTTAAAAGCTATTTAAACCCTGAGCATCTCAGCAACCTGCTGCAGAATATAGATATACTTTGTTGAATTGTTATCCTGTCTCCCAGTAAGAGAGTTTTGTGCTGTTAATTACAGCCTGGAGCTATTGAGTGCTACTGCTGTGTTAAAGTAAGTGGAAGGAATCCTCTATGTCTCTGAACATAGGCCACTGAGCATGATGAGTTCTTTATAATCTTGCTAATTCTTTTTTTTTTTGGGTGATAATTTCCCAATTCTTAGGAAACATTTTGTCATATTAAATGATGTGGTTGAAAGTCCTGCTTAATTATTGATGCACTGAGGATCAGTATGGATCTAACCTACCATCAGATGGAGATTTTTTTGCTGCACAGTGAAAGTTTAAGCTTCAGGAATAGTGTGTGTTGATGAATTGATGCAGGGTTCATTGCCAACATTCTCTTGCATATTTTATGAGGCAAGGAAATGATGGGAAAGATGGCTGATTTTCCTCCTGGAAATTTCACCTTTTAACAAAGATTGAGGCTAAAGGCAAGCTCTCATATCCCCGAGAGAAAGTTTTCATGTGAGATCAACTACTTTACCCTGTGTGACGTTTAGCTTTGAGAGGATGGATCTGTCCTTTTCAAAGAATGTCTGACAATTCTCCTAACTTTGTGAAAGGTGTGATGACTGACAAGCTGGATCAGTACTCTTCTCTGTGTCGGCATATAGCAGGAACTGCTGACATTTTTCCAGATCCTTTCATGGCACACCTGCTTGTTGTACAAAGTCATGTCGAAGATGATCTGACCTCACTATGAGTAAGGCTTGAGAGATAATTGGATGGGAGTCCAAACTGATTATCTGCCAATACTGTGCACAGAAAGATAATTCCAGGGCTCTGGAAGACAGTTTCCCTGGGCCAGTGGAGCCACAGGACAGTGAAGAAAACTGGAAAAGCTTTGAGAAACTGAAAACCTCCTCCCAACAAGGTATCCTGTCTTGGTGCTTACATTACCCTTTTCCGACAGAGAGCAAAGAACTTGAAGCCAAAACTCAGCGCAATGGATTTTTCAGCTGGGGCCATCCCCTAAAAGCTGAGNAACTCATCTAAGGCTGCCTTTAGCTGACACTGCATCATGCAGCAATAGCAGTCCTTGCCTTAAGTCCAGGCATGGTGTCGCCTAACTGGTATTTTGGATGACATCAGGAAGCCCCGTAGCTGACAACAGCGTATTTTTCCTTTGTCTGACAATCTGAACATTTTCATATTGATGCCTGCTCTGAGAAAAATGCACTGAAGATGAGGAGATTATCTATTCTCATGCACTCATCATGGCAAAAGGGCAGCACAAATCCCTTCTGTTATAACCTGCCTCTCCTGAACCTCGTAACAAAGCCTATAAACCTGGAACAGCTTCCAGTGAATATATTATCAAATTGTCAACAGACACAAGAAAGCTCTGCAGAGCCTCCCAGTCAGCTGTAGCCAGGTACCCGTCTGTATTAGACCAGGGCAGATTTATTCATGCACGCTCAATGTTATTTTAACTTGGTTTTGAGCGAGATCTGGCTTGTGAACAGGACTTCAGCACTATACTTGAACCATAATATCCAGTACAGACATATCTGATAAGAGGTTAGAGGTCTGAGCTGTCCAAAAAATGTGCAGACTAGAATAATGGGAAATTACAGTAATCAGCAAATTGAGAGCTGCGTCTATACTAAGTCACACAGCACCATTGCAAGAACACCAAAGCAACAACAACATAACCCCCCCAACATTAAAAGATCCATCCTTTTAAATAACATCATACTCCAATTTAGATACAAAAAATTTTCTCATTACCCACCCCTTCACCTCAGTATCCTCTGTAAAGAGATTATCTGGGAATGTGAGAGAACAAAAAGGCTAAGGGATCACAATAAGGATTTGTGGTTTGTTGATGCTGATCACAGTCAAATTGGGGAATAAGCTTTGTATTACATTTTGAAAGTATTTTAACCCATTCCATATATCAAATTTCATAATGTACAATTCAAGTCCAATTCACACTCAGAATAGCTACAGATTTCCATTTTGC
>WEIT01037709.1:182467-193310 GCA_013389985.1 Dryoscopus gambensis | reverse complement strand
AGTTAGCCAGGAGCTTTGCCAAAAGACTGGAATAAAAACTCACATCCCCAGCAGAGAAAAACAGATGGAAAAAATGCAACCTGTGGTGATGAAAAGAGAACGGAATGACTGGAATAGTTTTAAATGGATAAGAGGAAATGGCCTCACGTGACACCAGGGGAGGTTTAGGCTGGATGCTGGGAAGTCTCTTAGTGGAAAGGCTGTCCAGCCCTGGCACAGCTGCCCGGGGCAGTGGTGGAGGCCCCGTCCCTGGAGGGATTTAAAGCCGTGCGGATGTGGCACCTGGGGACATGGGACAGAGGTGGCCTCGGCAGCGCCGGGGGAGCGGTTGGGCACCGTGGCCTCCGAGGGCTCCTCCAACCCAAAGGATTCCATGATTCCAAGGACACTCTGTACACGGCCAGCACAGACACACCTGTGCCTGCTGCAAACAGCATTTCACTTCCTCTCCTCCGCGTGGCTGCCAAATATTCCCTGGTGACAGGGAACGTGGGAGCAGTCCTTGCTGCAGGAGAAGCCAGCAAGGTTAGATAAATTCCCTTCAGAACGAGCTAACAGGATGCAGCCAGTCCTGTCCCCAGCTGCTTGGGAAGCTCCCAGTCCCTTCCAGTAGCAAAAGAGAGGGAAATCACTTCATGCCAAGGGACAATGACACGAGAGCTGTGGGGAGAGGGTGGCAGAGAGGGGAGAGGAGCAGCAACACCAGAGGTTTCCAAAGGGAACACCTGCCAAATCAACCTCCAGGACCTGTGGAAAACATTTTCCAACTGAGTTGTGAGTCCATCTATTCCTGTCTTCCACTCACAGGCCTTTCAGCCACGGCCAGGAGCTGCTCTGGATGGAAGGTCCCCTCCGTGTCCATGGATGTGGCTTTTCCCTCACCAAAACCCAATTCTTGCAGTAAATTAATCCCAAGCATTTGGTCCTCCATTCTGCCACACTTCCCCTCAAGTACCACTGGATTTGGAGCCTTTCAGTGGCCAGGGCAGCTCCGGGTGCCACAGGCAAGACCTTGGTGGAGACTTTCCCTTGTCAGCAACTTGCCAAGGGACCCTCAGCACACCTATTCCTGTTGTTTTCATTCACGGAACTAGTGGGCTTCTCAACCCTGCAAGAGGCAGAAGCAGCAATAATCCTGGCCCTTCCTCACTGGGACTTTCAAACCAAGCTGAAGTTTTGTGTGTCTGTTCAAATTAGCTTCAAAGGCACTGATTTAACAGACAGGGTATTCCACCCTTCCTGAAATCCATTGGGAATTAGAAATGGACACAAAGTAAAAAGGAATTCTTTCCTACCCTGCATGGAAATAGGTAACAGATCCACACTCCCAGAGCTTCGGGTCCCACCTTGGAATCTCATGAACACCCATGGACATGGACAGTGGCACCAGGATGTCTGGGCATCCTGGAGATAACTCCCTGCCACTATTAATAACCACCGAGAGAAGATAAAGATCAGCTGAGGGATTAGTCCCATAAGCACTGTCTGCTGTTTAACCCCCAGCAGCTCTGCAAGGAAAGGAATCCCAGGTGTTTTCCACCACAGGAGGTGAAAATATTGACTGACTTCATCAGTCCAGCCATAGGTCTTGTTTCCCAACATCAGCCCACCAAAGTGACCTTAAGGATCAGGTCTCAAAGATGCTGCGTTGCACTTTGGCTCTCCACAAGTGCAGAGATGCTGGAATCCTGGAATCACAGAATGGATTGGGTGGGAAGGGACCTTAAAGATTATCCAGTTCCAACCCCCTGCCATGGGCAGGGACACCTTCCACTATCCCAGGTTGCTCCCAACTCTGTCCAGCCTGGCCTTGGACACTGCCAGGGATCCAGGGGCAGCCACAACTTCTCTGGGCAACCTGTGCCAGGGCCTCACCACCCTCACAGGGAAGAATTTCCTCCTAATATCCCATCTAAACTCACCCTCTGCCAGTAGGAAGCCATTCCTTGCTGTCCTGTCACTCCAGGCTCTTCCCCAAATCCCTCTCCAGCTCTCTTGGAGCCCCTTTAGCCACTGGAAAGGGCTCTAAGGGCTCCCCAGAGCTTTCTCTTCTCCAGGCTGAACATTCCCAGCTCTCCCAGCCTGTCTGTGTAATGCTCCAGCCCTTGGAGCACTTCCTGGCCCTTCCTGGCCTCCTCTGGACTCCCTTGAGGATCTCTCCATCCATCCCAAAGCCACCACAGCTTGCACAGACAGAAGCTGCCCACAGGAGGAATCTGTCCTAAGGGAGGGACACAGACAAACCTTGCCCTGTTGGAAACACAGGGCCAGGGAAGAGCAGCCCAACCTCCCAGCGCTGCTGGAAAACATTTCAGCTGAGGAAGGAGCTTTGTTTCACTGGAGACAGCAGCTCCCCCTTGGCTTTAGACACAGCCAAAGGCAAACCCACCGATTAGAGGCTGAATAAAACAATATATTCCAGTCCTGCCCACCTCTCCCCAGGGAACTGACAGGGCGCTGGGTTCAGACAGCTCTTCCTAATGAGACAGAATTCTAGAAAATGAGGAAACTCCTCCCCTTTCTTCAGAAGTCTTGGAAAGTTCACCTCCAAACCCAGAACCAGCCAGGCCACCCCTTTCCCTCAGTTTTTTTTCCAAGGGAAAGATGGCTCTTCCACCTCATTTTCCATCACCAGTTACTCCGTGATACAAAACCTTCATCAAGGTAGTTTCAGTTCAGAGGCTCCACCTGCTTCCTTGTTTACATGAGCTCACACCTTGGAAATTGTCACATCTCCAAGTTCCACCAACCTCTTCCCAAATGCCACATGAGTCCTCTGCTGTGATTTGTCACAAAGTTTTCAGCTTCTAATCTTTCCAAACTGGAAGCCCAGACCAGCAAAGCCCTTGACCATCCACTTTCCTGTCGCCAGCACTAGGCTGGCAAAAAGCCTTCAAGCCAGGCTGTTTTTCCATGGCTTTCTGTTCCAGACTTCATAAAGATTTATAAGCTTTACTACAAAAGATTTCAAGTCCACAGCAAAATACCTTATATTCAATTATATCAGCAAAATAATTTATTTTTCTCATTCACCCCATGACAGGTCCTGGTGGGACCATCAAGTGGTACAGATGCAGTGTGGAGCAAGGAAATAATTAGGATCAGTTCTCTTCTCCAATTCCAGTTTTCTCGGTGAGGTTGGGAAAAATAAGTAGAATATAGTTTACACGAGAAGACTGGAGTGTGTTTATAGTGACTGGCAGACAACACACGTAGGGAAACATTTCCACCTCTCTCAGCACAGGCAAACCATAAATACAGGATGGAATCTTGGAACAGAAATTATCAGGTGCCTTTTACCAAGGTGGCATTTCCCCAGACAGCAGCCAGTGTAAGCACAGCTCATGGGAGAGGAGAGGAAGATCTCTGTTCTCCCGGACAGGTGCTGTACCCGTTTACCTGCCTTCCACACCCTCAACAGCAAATTTTCCTTATGGATAACACGTCAGAAAAAAATAATTCCAAGTGAATTGTTAATTTGCCAGGATGACAGCCCTGGGACAGATATTTTTCCTGCTGTACTCATGCTCTTTTCAGAGTAGCCTGAACAAGTTTTCCAGCCAGGAGACCCCATCTTAGCACGAACAGCCACCCCCCAGTACTACAGTTATTTACACCTCGGCTTTTGGCTGCAGAGAAGTGTCCTGAAAGGCCCAGGCAGGACCACAACCTTCAGCACAGGTCCCTTGTGCGCAGTTCAGGTGCACACAAAGCACACACCGGCCTCAAACTCCTCCCCGCTGACTCACCTTCTGGAATGCCACAGAAGAAGGGACTCCGACCTAAATGGGCTTTCCACCCGCTCCCTGCCTTCAGGGCGCTGCTGGGCAAGGGCAGCGCTCCCTCCCTGCCCTGCTGGATTCAGTTTGACTGCTCCAAGCTCTCCCGCGCTGTGCGATTGCAACCGAAATGTTCCACAGGGGTGTAACCAGACCAAGAGCTGTCCCAAACAACCCTGCAACCACCGCTGTGGTATCCAACACTATATTAGTGGTTTCAACCTTCTTCTGACCCCCAAACACAGCTAATGAGGGCAGGAAAATGAATTTAAACTAAGCATAATGGGCTCATTTTTCAACGCCAGGTTTCACAGGTTTACAAAGAACTGAGTTCCCCCAGGATGGATTTCCAACCAGTGGCCAAACCCAGTAGGTCAGAAAGGGAAAAACAGAGTTGCTGGCAGTGCTGGAAGCACTGGTTGCCCTTGAGTTACACACAATTTGACAGGAGGAGAACCCGAGCCCCTGCTCATACCCACTGTGAACACGGCATCAGTTATCTGTGCAGGTTACACTTCATAAGCAAAAAGATCATGGAAAGTGCATTAAAATTGTTCCTACCTGTCTTTTCACAAGGCAAGATGGTTTTTCCATACAGTAAACCTTTTTTAAATTAAAAAGGTAACACTTCACTCAGCTGGAGAAGAAAAAGATGAGATCTGCTAAATTTCCCTAAGCCAGGCAACACAACACAAAACAAAACAAACAAAAAAAACTTTTCAGTTTGGGTCGAAAAGAACCTTTCATCCCACTTTTTCACCATTTTCAACAATCTACCATATTCATTTTGTCTCTCTTCAAACAAAAAGCCAATTCAACTTTGAAAACCGTATATTCTGGCGTCCGAAGCTAACACATAAATGCATTTCTCTTCCCCTGTGCCCAAATACATCTTAGAATAGAACCATCCAAACTCACTTTTCCTGGGAACCTGCAGGATTCTGTGTCAGCGGCTCAGCGTTGCCTGATGAAAACCCCACAGATTTCCAGTGGGTTCTGCCTGCCGGGATTTTCAATTCCCCTTTCCCCAGCTCCTCCCTGCTCTGGCATCTGGGGCAGTTGTTTCCACTGGGCAGGACAGGGAGGGGTTCACACTTCATCTTTCCCGGGAGCTGCAATCGGAGCCTTTGGGTTCTGTTGTGTCAGGCCCCCCCCAAAAGCCCTGCAAAGCAGCATTTCCTTCCACCCTTCCAGGAGCTGCCTCACAGCCCCCCGGGAAGGCCCCGTACTAAACCCCGACGGCTTTGGTTTGCTTGCTTGTCCCCAGCCCCAAGGGATTTCACTGAGACGAGGGCTGAAAATCTTCCTCAGACAGAGGAAGAACATTTCGGTGTGTCTAAGCAACCCCCCAGATCGATCCCTTTCTCCCCCTTCCTTCTGCTCATCTCCTGCCACACACGCAGCACCTGCCTGGCCGGTTCCTCCATGGGGTTCCACAGAATTCCCAACCAAACAGGAGATCCACATCACTCTCTCACCCTGCACGTGCTGTGGGGCTCACAGAGCAGGAGAGAAGCCAGGGGCCCTGCTCACCTCACCCCTTATCCCACCCTGTCCACTCCTGGAAGCAGGAGCCCTTTTGGGATGACAGAAAGCCCCACAATACAAGGACACGAATCTGTTTCTAATACTGAGTTATTCTCCACAGTCCCCAGGAGTTTCACG
This sequence comes from Dryoscopus gambensis, assembly GCA_013389985.1. NCBI lineage: Eukaryota > Metazoa > Chordata > Aves > Passeriformes > Malaconotidae > Dryoscopus > Dryoscopus gambensis. Next base: position 187,866 of record WEIT01037709.1, on the reverse strand, counting down.
GCCAGAGAGATACTGGATGCAGTGTCACTGGAGTTCGCACAGAGTCACAGGATAGCCTGGGCTGGAAGGGACCTCCAAGCTCATCTCATCAGGAGTGTGTTGCTCACTCCCAGTTTGTGCTTCCTGCCGCTTCTGTTCCACTGCAGAGCAAAACCTGGAGCTCTGCGATCAGCAAATTAGTGACTACAAGCAGCAGAGAGGACTGAAAAGATCTCAATCCCAAATCTCCAATTGCAGATTCTCACAGAACTGCCCTTCCACATCAGGCAACAGCCAAGGGGTGATGGGAGGAAAATAAATGGCAACACAGGGGCACAGGAAAATGGGAATATGGTTCTCAGAAACACAGAGTCCATCCCCCCAACCTCTGCTGCCTCACGGGGGCTGGGATTTTCCCCTCTTGCTGTGAAGTCTGCAGGGCAGTTCCCTTATTTCGCCAGCCCAAAGGGAACTAAATAACTCAAACCCAGGAAGATGACAAACGGAAGCAAAACCCCAACACCAACACCAGCCCTCAGGGAACGGGACCCTGTCCCTTGTCACCACTTGACAGCACCGCTGGGAGCAAAGACTCTGCCAGATCGGGTTTACACCCCTGAGCACACCTGGAGCAGGAGCTGGTGGGTGTTGAAGGGTTTTATGTCCTTTGAATGGGGTGGGAGGAACAGGATCAGTTAGAAACATGAGAAACAAGATTGGTCCCGCTGTAAATTTGTTCACAAAACAAGTGAAAGTGAGGTTCTCTCACCAGTTGCACTGCAAGAAACCGTAGAGAAGCTTTTTAGATCCCTTGGCTGGGATTCTGTGATCCCTCCTCACCTTCATCCTGCAGAAATCCCAGTTTCTCCCAAAGAGAAAGTGATGTTTCAAAAGCTGGAGGGAGAGTCTTGGCTGGGGGGCAAAGGGGAGATCCCCTACTCTGCTCCAGGGCCCTCCAGCCTCCAAAACTGCGGCGATCTCCCTTTGCACACTTTTTCCTGATGGAATTCTGAAGGTCCAAACGTCATCACTCACCCTATTGCTCCAACAGAGCACTTAAGCTCGTTCTTTAAAACTAAAATACAAAAGTAAGCACTTTCCTTTATTAACTATTTACAGAGTTAATAAAAATGCTGAGCCACATCCCCATTTGCCTTACAATTTCCCCACAAACATATTTAATGGGATTTTTGACTGAAGACTTGATTTCATTCCCTACTTGTTTCTACATAAGTTATTCCCCAAATGGATGAGCTGAACGATGAGCTGCTAAAGAAGATCATGAGCAATAAAATTCAGCCTCCCCACAGAAATTTCAAAGTGGAAAAGCCTCAGCAAGTTTTTGTGCCCCTCACCTTTGTATCCAGCACTGAAGAAGTCAAAGTCTGACGGGAGGCCAAGTCATTTAGCAAAGAGGAAGATTTGCTCTATTGCCACCTGAAATGCTCGTCCTGCCCTGGAGAAGGACTGGGGGAGGCTGCTGGCACCATCTCACTTGGGACAAGTCACTTGGATTTACTTACAGAGCCTGTGTTGCAAATTAGATTTCAACCCTATTCAATCCAGGCTCTATAACCAGGCTGTTCAGAGCCCAAACTCACTCCCTTTTTCTCTTATAAATATTTTCTTGGAGTAAAATCGTTAACTAACTAAACCCATGGCCTGAAATGCCACTAGAATTGCAGCTGCCACCTTGGCACAGCCCCAGGGCCCTGTGATATGGTCCCACTGCAGCTCCCGGCCTCCCATCTCCAACTCCTCACCTCTGGCACGAGTCCATGTGCAGCACAACCATCATCTCCCCACTTCGTGTCTCCCCAGGACCATGGAACACCTGGGCATCCTCACTGGAGCTCAGCTCTTCTCCCTCAACAGAGCAGGCGTGGCACCCAGCACAGGAGAGGCCAGCCTCAAGGCTTGGAGCCTGGACCACAGGAATAAGGCTTTAGAACCCTGCAATGGTTTGGGTTTAAGGAAAGGGCATTAAAGCTCATCCCCTTCCACTCCCCTGCCATGGGCAGGAATGCCTTTCACAAGCCCAAGTTTTTCCAAATCCTGTCCAACCTGGCCTTGGACACTCCCAGGGATGGGGACTCATGACCTCTCTGGGCAACCTAAGGCAGCCCCGTTTCCCTTTCCCCTTTCCATTTCTGTTGTGATGCGGTATTTTATTGTTTTCCACGGTTTTAAAATATTTTATTGTTCTAACTTGGTATAGCCCAGTTACCCCCCCTCCTACCCCCAGTTAATGTATTCCATGCCCATGTCACTTCCCCTGTACCCCTTATACAGAGACTCCTCTGCCCTCCTTCCAGTATGTTCCCTGCCTGTCACCCAAACCCCGCCTGTTCCCCTTAAATGGTTCCTGCCAGTCCCCTTGAACCCGGCCTCCTTCAATACCTCCCACCTTGGAAATCCCCTAACTCTCTATGCCCCATTGGCCCATGTGACCCTTCCCCCTCCGCCCCTTTGGGGTCACTGGACGCTGTTCCTATCCATCCCTCCGCTACCCCGCGCTCCAGGAGCCCCCATTGGCCTCTAGCCGGGACCCGCTCCTCATTTGCACCCAGATTTAAGTTGCTGCACAGCTCCATGCTTCGTTTGTCCTCCTCTGGTTCTTGCTGGACAATAAGTCCCTGGTCTGCACCACGAGATGAGTCTCCCTGCTCCTTTTATCTTAACTCTCCCCTCTTCGGGGTTGCTCAGCAAACAGGCCTTGGGGCTCCAGCTCCCCTGGAGCTTGGAGGAGCTGCAGCTCCAAAGGAGCAGCGTAGGGACCTCGGGTCTCCAGCCGCTCCCCGCACCTGCCGCACACCGCAGGAGCTAGCGGGGGCCGAGGGGCTAAGCAGTCACTGCGACACATTTCCATTTCCATTTCCATTTCCTCTTCAGGGCAAGTGTCCCTTGCAGCCCAGGAACACAGGCCCGGTGACAACTCCCTGCCCTCCTCCTGTGCCCCTGTGACAAGGCTGGAATGGCAACACACATTCCCAAAGCCTGGCGCTTCCTTAAATCCATGGACCAGTTAGTGCTGCCTCTGAACAGCTGAAATGAGCTTGCAGTGCCTAGAAATGAGCAGGAGTGACAAACAAAGGGATTTGACTCTGGAAATAGGTGAGTTCCACCCACCCACCGCTGCTGAAGCAGTGGCCGGGGTTTAGGGCAGCTGTGCAGCCCTTCCCTGGGGCACTGACCCTGCTCTGGAATGTTGTGGTGTTACCAAACCCAGCCTCAAACCAGGAGAAGATAAGCCCTGACCATTTGCTCCCTACCCAGGCACACCCACAGCCCTTCCCAGGGTGTTGGTCACTCGTCCCCACCTTCACGTTTTCACTGCAGGAAGTCAGCTGAAATGATTCCCAAATATCTGAACCTCCAAAGCACACTGGAAAAGGCAGGTTTAACACAAAATAAATGGCCACAAGAAAAAGAAATACTCTAATTTAGCACAGGGTGTTGCTGTTTACTTCCTGTTTTCCTTCATAAAGTTATGTGCATTTGTATATAACAATCTGTAAATAGGGGTGAGGCAAATGCCTCTCCCTAGAGGCAGAATTAAGTGATTATGCTTCCAAAATTTACTCACAATTTCAAAAGTCAAGCAAGCAGTATAGTTCCTGCCCACAGCAAGTCTGGCACATTGCATTTCTCTCTCTGTTGAACTGACAGACCAACCCGACTGCAAAGCAGTTAAGCAAACACAGCTCCAGAGCTGCCCATAGCCCACGGAGGACAGTTGGGTTTTCTCTCTCAGCACGTGCTGAGTCTTTGCCCAAATTTGTGCCTGTCCTTGCACATTTAATGGAAAAAGCTTTAAAACAGCAACTGGGGCACTCGTGTGTAAATCTGAGAACACCAGTGCACCTCAATTTTGGCTTTATTCTTAAGTGTCTCCAATGGATAATCTGTTTCTGTCATTTGAAGCGGGACACTGCTGGTACCAGCAGAATTAGGGTGCAGGCAGGGGAGGATCCTGGGTTTAGTCACAGCCCTGCTGGGATTTGAGAAGGGCATTCACCTTGGCAGGGTGGGATGAAGAGGACAATCCTCCTGAGAAGCCCTGGCTCTGCATTAGGGTGGAGATGGGAGGCAGACTGGCAAGCACAGAAGGTGAAAATTTTCTAAAATGAAACTTTAAAAAAATGTTGAGCTAGGAAACACACCGCCTTCTAGTCGTGGGGTGTAGAGGAAAGCAAATCACAGGGAATTACAGCTATCTGGGATTTTAACAGGAGTGTACATGACAGCTCTGCAAAGCTGGGAGCCACAGGAGCACTTCCTAAAACAAATATCTCAGGAGACCTTATTGCACAAGTCACTTTTACAAATTTCCACACGACTGAGCTGTGCATCTGTTCTGTTTGTACCGCCTGCAGACACTGTTAGAAAGTACTGCACAGTGATGTCACTGAGCAAAGGAGACAATGATATAACCACGCACTGCACAAGAGTTATTAAAATAGTTAAGTTATACTTGCAACTCCATCTGTGTCTCTTTCACTGGGTTTTCATAATGGTTTGTCACTGAGAGTCTCAGAAACTCGGCAAAATGTCTGAAACCACATGTTTTCTTTTGGTTTGGGGGACTGACGTTCAACAGGAAGGATGTTATGGCCTGGATAGCCGTGTCTTAAAAACAAGGGGATGAGAAAATCTGACACATGATAAGAATTAAATGCCAAAAAAGCTGTGAGCTGACTCCTTTTCTTGTCTGGCTAGTGGAAGGTGTCCCTACCCGTGGCACGGGGTGGAACTGGATGGTCTTTAAAGTCCCTTTCAACCCAAACCAGTCTGGGAATCTGTGATTCCATGACTCACAAGGGAGGCTCTCCTATTCCTTAGCAAAGGAACCAGAGACACCCTGTTTCCTACACAGACACAGAATTCAAACAGGACTTAAACCTAATGCTTCTTTGCATTATCCTTCTTGGGCTGGGCAAAGCAATGAGAAGGTTGTGCAAAAGCACATTCTTGCCTATCAGGAAGAGGAACTTCTCCGGCAGCTCTCCCAAGTGGAACAATACAGAAACAAAGAGGGAACAGCACAACCCCATGACTCAGAGCCTGTTACACGGATTCTCCGACATTTCCAGCCAAGGGCCATCCTCTGTTTCAGGAGCACAACCAGACCGACCAGATCTCCTCCTCTGCAGCCTAGATAAAGTTTAGGCGAACCAAGAGCCCAAAACACCTGCCTTTCTGAGTCGGGGGCTCTCTCAGCGGCTGGAGCTGTACCCCCCAAGCTATTTCGAACCTTGCCACGACGGCAGGACAGGGAGCACAGAGCGCTGAGCTCCTGCAGCGGGGCAGCAGCGTGGCAGCACCGGCGCGGCTCCGAGCCTCCCCCTCAGGGCCTGCCCGCCGCCATCTTGCGGCACCGGCGGCACCCAGGCCCCGCGCAGCCATGAAGGACGGGTGGC
>WEIT01037709.1:164383-182040 GCA_013389985.1 Dryoscopus gambensis | reverse complement strand
CACCCTGCGGCCGGAGGGGGGGCGGGGGGGACGGCGCTCCGTGGCGGCGCCTTGGTCTCCATCGCAGGGCAGATCCGCCCAGCCAGGATATTTTCCAGATCTTCCCGTGATTTTCTCCCAGTTTGCCCTGACCACCACGGTCAGCTCTGCGTGCTGTCGGGAAGAAGTGCCAGACCCAAGCCAGGCTCTGCTGTACTAATGAATCCGAGTTTTCCTCCAGTGACCTGTCTAGATCTGGGACTTGTTTGGGGTTTTTTCCAAACTCAAGGCAAGGCAACCCGGTCCAGTGGAGGGTGGCACTGCCCGTGGCAGGGAGCGGAACTGGACAAACTTTAAGGTTGCTTCCAACCCAATCATTCCAGGATTCTGTAAAAATAATGCCAGAGTGCTTTTGTTTCCCTTATCTCCTGTGAATGAGCCAGCGCACTCCTTTCCGAGAAGGGGAGGTGGCCTTCAATTAGAAAGCCACTTGTTCCCAAGCTGTCACTGCCTGGCCCGGCAGGAACGCAGAGCCTGCTCAGTCCATCAGAGCTAAGAATTCCCTCCCTGGGTGTCTCTGGGTTGTGCAGAGCAGCCCTTGAATCCTGTCCTGTCCTTGCCCAGGCGTGCAGTAATCCCTCCACTGCTTGCCTAATCCTGTTGGTGTAACAATAAACAATTCTAAATGGCCACTGTCAAATGTCTTAAGAGCAGTAAACTTAAGGTGAAGAGAGCACAGGGGTGGCACCAGCTCAGACACAGGAATAAAACGCATCCCCAGGATGGCTGAGGGGGTGTTTGTGTGCAGGCAGCAGTAAGGATTGTGGAACATCCCACAGGGATCATCGAGTCCAGCTCCTGGCCCTGCACAGGACAGCCACAAGTTGTTCTCTGGGCTGCTCTTATCACCCGGGGGTCATTCTTAGAGTCCAAACAAGACAAGAGCCTTACCTGGCTCGCTCCTGGCAGGTTGAATGCTGGTGGAGGTGAAGGTGGTTGTTGCTGCTGGCGGTTCCCAGTGGTGTTTGTAGGTGTCGGTACAGAACAGAGTCTCATTGATGTGCTGCTCTGCTTCAAGCAGTACTCATGTGAATTGAAGTTCTGAAGGACCTGTTTGCATGGAGTGGACCTCTTTCCTGGATCCTGATCATTCCTGGGAGGGATCTATGGAAAAACAAGGCTTATTTTCAGTACAGTTGCACTCTCTCACTTGGAGTTTCATCCCTGTGCAGAAATGCTGAGGAGAAGGGGCTGGTAATACATATTTTGGGGTTTTTTTGACATTCTAACTGCATTGTTGAAACTGCTGAGGGGCCTGCAGAGGCTCTGCCCCGTTTGCCCAGTCAGGCCCTGGTGATTACACCCAGACAATGTGTGTCACAGCCTGCTGGAGCAAACACCTGGCATCACTTGAAACAGGCATAGTCCAGGGCTCAGGGTAAGACCAAGGGTCAAGTGTCTTCCTGGTAGGACCAGGAAATTACAAGAGCAGATACTGAGAAACTGCATCTGTTTGGAAGAGGTTTAAAAAGCAGTAAGAAAAGCTGCTGGGGCCTCACAGGTGAATTCACCTGTCCTGGTCCCATCAGTTGGATAGACACAAACAAAAGCCCGAATTTCTGACTGCTTGAAGGGAAGGTCACCTGTTCTTTATTCCCCTCTGTGATTCCTGGAGCTCAGTTATGCTCGTTGGGGATGAAGTTTGGAAATTAGTACTACTTCTCTTCATCCATAATTTCTACAGGTTTATACTTTTGGGCAATTTCTGTAGTTTACAAACTTTAAAGTTTGCTCTAACTTGTGACAGCAGCCCAGCTGTTCTGTACTGTGGCACAAACCAACCTTCAGGCAGTGTTTAAACACCACTCAGCGCTGTTGTGCTCTGTCATTAACAAGTGTTTACATTCTCACCTGGTTGAGCAAAATCCTTCTGATTTCTCAGGCTGGCTGGCTGTTTCCAACAGGCTGGTTTTCTTTCCTTAGCCATCGATGAGTACAAGCCCCTGGATGCCACCACAAACCCCTCCCTGATCCTCGCTGCGGCTCAGATGCCGGCATACCAGAAGCTTGTGGATGATGCTGTTGCCTACGGGAAGAAGCTTGGTGGGTAAGTAAAGAGGGTTTTAATCTCAGCAGACCTATATTTAAAATGCCTTATTTATATACAAGAAACGTACTGGGGTTTCCCCCTCGTGTACTTGTGGGTTTGTCTCTTGCCCCAAAAGGCCTCAACACCATTTCCCAGCTCACACCTGGCCCTCCTTGCTCAGGAGAACAGCAGCATTATAGGAAAGAGTGTCCAAAGGCTAATCCTGCTGGCAGGACAGAAGTGGCTCCTTTCAACTCTGGAATTTAATGTTAAATGGGCTGTGAAATTTGATCTTCAAATCCACGGCAAAGTGTAAACTCAACTTTTTTTTACCCCCATAAATGCTTTTGCTCTTTGTGGTTTTCAGGTCAGAAGAAGAGCAGATCAAAAATGCTTCTGACAAACTTTTTGTACTATTTGGAGCTGAAATCCTGAAGAGGATACCTGGCCGTGTGTCCACAGAAGTAGATGCAAGGTTGGCTCTTTTCCCTCTGGGTTACCCTGGATATTTGTACTTGCAAAAAGAGACCTGATGTGTCTTGGAGAAAGATTTCTTGCCTAGAAGACCAGCAGAACTCATATTATTAATATTTAAGAGTATGGACTTCCCTTAGTTTGACTAGAACTCTTAACAAAAACAAGCAGCACTGACCTTGGATTTTCGTAATCTTCCTGCTGCTTCTTAAGCAAGGGAAACCTCACACTTACAGTCGTAGTTTTGCTCAGTCTCTTCTATGTGATGATAGCTGCTCAATTTAGCAAGAGGTCTGTTTGAACAGTTTATTTCAAGACTTGCACACGACTTGGCTGTTAACTTGCTCAGTGCCAATTTTTGTTAATGCTCAGCTTCTGAATTCATTATAAGAAACTTCCTTCTCGAAGGGCTGACAGTCCAGGAGGGATCTGAGAACACAAACCTGCTGTTGGCATGTAAATGCTGATAAAACAGGACCGTGTTTTTCCATGGGGCCCTGGGGGGAAATAAAAAAAAAAAAAATCCTTTTTAAACAGTGCTGCTCTTGCCTCAAAGGTTGTCCTTTGATAAGGAGGGAATGATTCAAAGGGCCAGGCGCCTCATCGACCTCTACAAGGAAGTAGGCGTTGGTAAAGATCGGATTCTCATCAAGCTCTCTTCAACGTGGGAAGGAATCCAGGCTGGCAGGTAGGGCTGTGTGTGCCTAGTGTGCTGATTCATGGCATGCTCCTGCCTGTCCACAGGCACTGACATCGCATTCTGCGCTTGAATAAACAGCAGTGCTGAAAGCACGGCATGAGGAAGTCTGTCATGAGCACGGAAGGTGCTCTGCCACAGCTTGCTGTTGAAATAGGGAAAGTTTCTTCATACAATGGCCAGGCCACAGTTTCCTGAAATACCCTGCTAAGCTGGTTGCATTTGGCTGGAGGAACAGCATTAATAAAGCAGAGTTTGGCAGCACAAAACATTTGCTGTTAGCTGATGACTTTAAAGCTTACTGAGTGTGCCCCATTCCTAAATTAACTCAAGATATTCAGTAGTTTGAACTTAGCAGCTCATTCCTGAATATGAATTCCGTAGATGAGCAAAGTGCTGTTCTAAGCCAGCCTGTGTCTGCAGGGTTCTGGAGGCCGAGTATGGGATCCACTGCAACATGACCTTGCTGTTCTCCTTTGCTCAGGCTGTTGCCTGTGCTGAAGCTGGAGTTACTCTGATTTCCCCGTTCGTGGGACGGATCCTGGACTGGTATGTTGCAAATGGAGACAAGAAAACGTATGAGCCTTCGGAGGATCCAGGTGAGCACAGATTTAACACTGCTGAGAAAACAACAGCTGCTCATTCAAACAGTTTACTTGTAAAAGTCCTCTTGTGTCAAAATGCCGGGTTTGAGCATGTTCTAAATAATCACTTAAAGTTGCTGGTTTCTCCTTGTAGGAGTGAAGAGTGTCACCAAGATCTATAACTACTACAAAAAGTTTGGCTACAAAACCATCGTGATGGGCGCGTCGTTTCGCAACACGGGCCAGATCAAAGCGCTCACGGGCTGTGACTATCTCACCATTTCACCCAAGCTCCTGGCAGAGCTCAGCAAAGAGCACGTCAAGTTAACTCCCACACTCAGTGTCAAAGAGGGTGAGTCCACTCCTGGCGGCTTGTTCAGTCTTCCTTTCTTCTGCAATGTTGAGAGTCTGGGGTTCCGGTCAGTGCTGTGGTGCTTGCTGCCAAACCACTGCTACAATTGCTGACACACTGAGCACTAATTGGATTACAATGGGTTTGGAGTGTGCTTCCATACTCTGCACCTCTCCTCATGGGACAGGGAGAGAAGAGGAAAATTAATCTGCACATGCTCGGGATGAAATTTCACAGTAGCAAAGATGCCAAAGTTGGTTTCATCCTAATCTCTAGACATGCCCAGAGGTGTTTTCCTTCCAGAAATTAGAAACAAATCGTACACAAGACTGAGGTATTTGATCTGGTGACACTGTGCCACAATGGCTTGGAAGCCTTGTTCCCATTGCACCACTTCAAGGCCAGGTTGGATGAGGCTTGGAGCAATCTGGTATAGTGCAAGGTGTCCCTGCTCGTGGCCAGGGAGTGGAACTGGATGGGCTTTAAGGTTCCTTTCCACCCAAATCATTCCAGGATTCTGTGATACTCTCTCTTTTCTGCAGCCTCATTAAAATGCTGGTTTACATCTCAGAAAGCAGCTCTGTGCACAGCTGTAGCCATGGGTTGCTGCCCACAAGCTGCTGCTGGCCTGGGAGCCTGCTATCAAACGAGCTTTTGTTAGTTCTTGCCAAATAATCAAAGCCCTGATTGTTCAGAATATTTGCTTAGAATGTCTCACTGCTGCAGGGCGGTTGCACAACTCCTTAGATTAGGCCTGGAAGTGCTGTGCCATTCAGCAGCAGGTACAAGATAATGACACACACAAACACTGTGTGTTAAGATAAACTGATTTATTGGGCTACCTTTTCCTTTTTCCTCCTTGTTCTCCTCCAGCCAGATCAGGAGCACTTTCAATCTCACATCCCAGATTGTGCTCCTGCAGCAAGTCATACTGAAAGTATTTAAAATTTTTCCAACATCTAGAAATGGTCAGAACTCAAGACAATTTTAGGAAGTCTAAACCTGGTTTGTTTCTTTTTCTATTTCTCCTGCACAGCTCAGGCATGCAATCTTGAGAAGATCCACCTGGATGAGAAGGCATTCCGCTGGCACCACAACGAAGACCAAATGGCCGTGGAAAAGCTCTCTGATGGGATCAGGAGATTTGCTGCAGATGCAGTTAAGCTGGAGAAGATGTTAAAGGTAGATGTTGTATCACGCTCCTCCCATGTACTGCAGCCAGCCTGGTGTGGCTGAGGATTAAACGAGTCAGGTCAGGTTTTTGGACAGATTATGCGGGACAAGCCACCTAAATTCAGTGAATTTGGTAAGCTTCACTGCATGCCAAGAAAGAATTCGTGCCAGGTGTGGGCCACACCTGCAGTTTGAGGCCCCAGGACTGGCAGCTCATCAGGATAACTGTCAAAGTGAGAAGTCCCTTAAGTCTGATTCTGAGCTGTCAGCAGCAGTACAGGACACAAATAATCTGCAGGTAATGAGCTGGAAATAAATCATGTTTGTGCTTGGAGGCACTAAGAAAGAACAGATCTGCTGTCAAAGTCTTCTGTCAGATTTTGGAGAGCCTTTCACATGGGATTCATCAAACTGTTTTTTGGGGAAGAAATACTCCGTATACCTGATCTAGGCACTTGGTGTCTGGCAACTCCTTGCAGTGTTCCCAAACTCTTACTCAGCCATCCTTTGTCTGTTCTTTTTCTAGGAGCGAATGTTCAGCACTGAAAATGGAAAGTAAAAAAGAAAAAATAATAATCAGCATTTCCCTGAGTGCTTCAGGCTGAGGTGGATCACCTGAGGTTCAGTGGATGTACAAATGTCTTACCTGTACAAGTATCATGCTGTGTGTGGATAGATTTCTGTATCATGCTTTTTTTTTACCAATTTGCAAAGGGACAAATGGAATTTCAAATTTTGTGGCACTTTTGTCAATACATGCAAATTAAAACTGATTTGCCCTGTAATGTGGTCAATTTACTGCTGCAGGAGATACCGGATAGGATTTTGATTTTTTATATTAAATTCCTAATTAAGCCTACAGTCCTAACACATTTAAGAAAAGAGTTTTTAATTTCAGGTTGTTTTAAAGAGCAAACGCAGGTTTCACAAGCCCCTCTTGGTACAAAACCCACAAGTATTCTTGTGAGACACATATATATGTCAAAATATATATGTGTATCTCACTGGTTTATATAGATCCAGTTCTACTAAGAGTAGACAAGAATAAGTGTTAGGACAAGAAGGAAACAGCCTCGAGTTGTGCCAGGGGAGGTTTAGCTTGGACATTAGGGAACATTTCTTCACTGAAAGGGGATTGTAACCTGGCACAGTGGCCCAGGGCAGTGGCTGAGTCCCCATCCCTGGAGGGATTTAAGAGCCACGTTGGTGCCACTTGGGGACATGGGATAGTGATGGCCTCGGCAGTGCTGGAGGAATGGCTGGACTTCGTGGTCTCAGCAGTCCTTTCCAACCTCAGTGATTCATTCCATGGTTCTAAGAGATCCCTGCTCATATGTGAACACAATTTGCTGTTTCCTGACAAAGTTGCGTGAACTTAAACAAAGGGAGGAAAGGCAGCAGTGCGGCTCCAGGGCTGATAGACACGTGCTCTGTCCAGACCAAGGGAGCCACTGATCCCTCGCCCCAGTGTGACACAGCAGCTCTGCTGTCAGCACATCCAGAATAACCCGGGAGCTGCTGTTCCAGACAAAGGGACAGCCAGCTACAATCAGACACGGCCAGCGGGTGCTGCACTCCCACCCTGCCCTGGGAATAGTGCCAGTCTGTCAGAGGGAGGTGAAGTCCCCAAGGCACTCATCCAGACCCTCTGTCCTACAGCTGCTGGTGAGGAGGGAAGCAGAGCAGGCAGAAGGCAAGCTGCCCAAAGGGGTGACCTTTGAGGTGACCTTTTATCCTCAAAGTCAAGCCAGCACTAAAAGCTTGACCCTGCCCCTCCCGACAGCCATTGGACCCTCCACTGCACATCCCTTCTCAATTTAACCTATTTTGCATTTTTCACTCTTACTAAACTGAGCATTCCAACAGAGATTCCTGGAATGGTTTGGGTTGGAAGGGGACCTTGACGACCATCTCATTCCACTCCCCTGGCATGGGCAGGGACACCTGCCCCTAGAGCAGGCTGCTGTGCTGTAACACTGCACCCCCACCAGGGCAGGGTGGGGATTCCGGCACACAGAATCTGGGGACTTGCTGCTGTCAAACTGGCTGCTCAGAGGCTTGGAGCCTCTGGAATAAATGCCTCTTTTTTCCCCGAGTGAAGCAAAAACTTTCACATGCAAGGAATCTGTCCCCTCACATAGCTGAGACACAGCTGGATCAGTAACACCGTGGAGCTCAAAGAAACTCTGAAGCCCTTCAGAAGCTGCTCAAGAGAGAATAAAATACTGCAGTGAAAGGAGATAAAGAAGCAGAAAAAGGTGCCCGAGTAACAGTAAGTTATAATAATAAGTTACACCTTACTGCAGTTACCTACAGACACCTCTCAAGAGCTGAGGGGGCAGCAGTCAAACAAGTTATGCTTAAAATGTTCAGTCACAGGGTCCCTTACCTGCTGTGGTGGCAGCTGGTGTTTCCTCCTGAGCACTGGGTTCCTTCTCTGCAGCACAGATGGATGTTGTGAGGTGCCTGACATCCGTGGCTAAGCCACAAAGTCCACATCCTTCCTGAAATGGTGAAAAAAAACATAAGCACCACATAAATCTTCAGCCTGCACAGCTCTTTAGTCAGTCAAAGCGTGTTTACTCCTTAACTCTTCCTCAACTTCCCCTCTCTTCAGCAGATGGAGAGAGCTCTCCCAGGGCCTTGTCTGTGCCCCGCTTACAAACTCCTTCTGCGATTTCCCAGATCTCCGTACCTCCTCAGATTAAGAAATCAGGAGATGTCTGTTGTCTCCCAGAAAGGTCTGTAGCTCTCACAGTCACAAGGACAGGATTGAGGAATTAGGGGCAGATATAACATGTATGTTTGGAGAAATCCCAAAGAACCAATACATAAACTTTAAAGGATTGATTTAAAAATGACAGCATCTTTCCCAACCTTTCCTTGTGCTGGCTTCTCTCTGATTCCAACATCCAGCTCTATGCAAACACACAAAGCTTGGAGGGGGTTGGAAAAGCCTTTCCTTCTTCCTCCAGCTGTGCCTTGCATCCCATCACATGCTATGCTAAGGGAGACACGCTGCTGCTCCCAGCACCTCCTCCCTTCTTGAAACAGGGGGCACAGGAGAGCAGAGCTGTTGGAAGAACAGACACACTGAGTACATCCATTTATATTCATCCTCCCAACGTGGAATTTAATTTGAGTCCTTAGATTCACTGGTTATGTCTGTCCAATACAGCCATCACAGGCCAGTATGGATGGCACCAAACCCAGACAGTTCCATTTGAAATTTTAAAGTAAATCAGGACTTTCATCTCTTCTGGCCCTTGCTTGAGTGCACACAAGATGAATAAACCAGCAGGTTCCATTTTTAAATTTTTTTAAAGGTTTTTTTTACAAGATTATACTGTGGAAGCTCCAAGAAAAGCATCTTCATAATTAAATATGCTAATACACTACTGGAATGCTGGTATGACCAACAACCATCAGCTGCAGACAGGGCCGAAGTTCAAACATCTTGTCGGGATCCCCAGAAGCATGAAAATTGAGATCAGGCCAACAGGCAGGTCCTGGGGCTCTGTTTTCCAGAGTTAAGCAGTTTCCCAACTGCTGCACCAGCACCCCTCTTCCCAGCTTGGGTGTGAACCTGCCAGGAAAGGCTCCCATACCTCAGGGATGGTGAGCTGTCGTCTTGCTGGTGAAGAAATCCTTTGTGGGGTGCAAGACAGCAGTGCCCCTTTACAGCCGTGAGCCAGCATCCGAGAAAACTCCTTATCCCTTTGGATTCATCCTGCTCCAAGTACTGCAGAAGCACTCTGATGCTTCTAGCAGGTACCTCCGTATCTGCCTGTAAAAATATCAGAGGAAAGCAGGATATGGTCCCAGCTATTAAGCCAAGAGATGTAACACTGAGAGTCCCAAGTAAATAAAAAACCCTAGAAAATAAAACCAAACCCCCACCCAAATAAACAAAACAATAAAATCCACCAGCTGGATGTTACCAGGAACAGATTTCCAAGGAAACAAGCCTGGCTGGTAACATTCCTAGGACCAAAGCACCAAACACTGCACAGCGCAATGCTGAAACAATCAAGGTTTGTGTGGGATAAAAATCTCCCATATTTGAAGGTTTTCAATTCTTTGGGAAGTAGTTTGTGCCCTAAAGACAAAAACCCCTCAGTATAAACACCACTGCTTGGATGCCTGGGATGGGATAGTTCACAGGGCTCCTCAGCTGGATCAGGCACAAGATACAGAAGATAAACACTGAGGTATTAAAATCTTCCCACGGGAAGTTTAAAATGCAAGACTTACCCAAAAATCCTTGCTTTGTGTAATGCCACTTCCTTATTTTAGTTAATGTAAATACCTTTTAGGTAAAAGAAAAGAAAATAACAAACTATCAAGTTTTACATTTGGAGAACAAACTTAACACTGAAAATAAACAGAATAAAACTTTCCTGAACATACCTGGATGACATTCAACAACTTTGTGTTTTCTATGTTCATTTGACCTTCTTTTCCTTCAGTTGTTGAACAATTCTTTCCAATCCCTGGCTAAAACTGGTCATACTGTACACGAACTTAAGAGTTATCATCGCCTCAAGTTGTGCCAGGGGAAGTTTAGGTTGGATATTAGGGAAAATTGCTTCATGGAAAGGGATGTCAAGCGCTGGAACAGGCTGCCCAGGGCAGTGGTGGAGTGACCATCCCTGGAAGTGTTCAGAAACATGTGGATCTGACACCTGAGGTTGAGGGGTGAACATGGTGGTGGTGCTGCTTGTGCTTGGTCTTAGAAGCTCTTTTCCAACCTAAATTCCATGATTCTATGACTCACATTGCTCCCAGTTTGTCAGCATGACTTGTGAAGGTGACACAATCCAGCCCACCACATCCAGGTCCAGCCCCCAAAGCTGTCAGCCCGCACCTGCACAAATCACCTCTCCAGCCACTTGCTGCTGGACAACATGACTCTTCCCCTATTTTCCCAAGAGCAACTTCATGGCTCAGGAGATACAAGTGGATGTGTGATGGGAAAGAATGGAAATACACACAGGAACTCATCTTTTTTCTGCTCTCACACGGGAGGAAAAAGGAAGCACCATCAAGTCCCCAGGCAGTGTGCTTTGTCCAACTGTTTGCTTCCCAACAGAGGCACAAGCAGAGCAATTCCAGCAGGTCCTGGATGCCACAAAGTAAGGAAAAATTGTACAACAGAGGACTGATCAAAGCCTGTAGTGGTTTGAACACTGTTTGCTCACCTGGCAGCAGGTGAATGAGCCCGGACATTGGATGAATGAGCCTCATTTAAGGAATGAAAACAGGAGACAGGGTAGACACCAATATTCTATTTTTACAGGTAAGCAGTGAAAGATGCAGCGATTTTGGCAAAATTCCATGGAAACACAGTCCCTAAGGAAACACATTCCCCTACTTCACAAACAAGATGTGGCTTTCCAGACTGAAAGTATTCCCTGATGGTGTCAACATCAAATCCCCAAGATGGCTTGTCAGGAATGAAGATTTAAATTCTCAAAGCTAATTGATAGTTTAATTTCTATCAAAGCCCTATTTTCATTTCAAATTCTGGTTTTAATTTCCATCAGTGCTAAAGATCTGTAAGCCTGGCTCCAGAATGCAACAGCAGAAGACCCAGCAAAACCCACAGCAGTCTGTCTTTTAAAATCACACTGAATTCTTGAGACAGAGCTAAAAATTTTGATTTCTACAGAAAAGACAGAATTTCCCTGCTTGATGACTTGTTAGAACCAAAATATTGTAGTATCTGTTAAGAAAACAAAAATGCAACCCCAAAGGTCCTTCCCTTTAGGGCACTGGAGAAACGTTGCCCACAATTCTAAGAGGGAAGTAAAATCAATTATCTGAAAGTTAATTTATCTACTTTCCAATATATTTGGTATGTCTGAGCCTGCAATAATTAAAAAAAAAATCTCAGTCTGATTATTCCTTTCCATGCTCAGCTTCAAGCCACACCTGCAGCTCAGAAGGAAGGAGGAGGCCAGACTGCACCTTACAGCTGGTTCCTCAGATGGGACCCACAGTAGCCACCTGCATTTTTCAGTGCCTTAGTCCACAACATTCCAGCAAGAGACAGCAGCAGTGCTACTTCCAGAGAGGAGTATTTCCAAGAGAACAAAACCCACAACACAAGCAGCACAAAGGAGAACAAATAAACAATAGTAGGACCATGTGAAAAAAAGAGCTGAGCAAACTTTTTAAACACAATCCCAGCGATGTGAACAGGAAGAAAACAAGGGCACGCTGTGCATCAGTACAATGCCAACCCAGAGCAAGGCTTCAGCTTCAGCAATTTGCATTCACAGCACCAGCTTTTCAGGGGTTTTGAGAAGACAGTTCCCCACATCTGTAAACTGAGGGTCTAGAGAAGCAGTGAGAAAATGGAGCAGCAAAAATGTAAGGGGCTGTCCCAGCTGCTTCTGACAACCTTCGTGATTCCATACACACAGAACCTGACACTGCCACTTCACGGCCACAGTCACTTCAGAGTCCAGGACAGGGCTTCAGAGGGACGTTTTATCCAGGTCACAGCCATGGAAATCCTCAGCCTGCTGGCTCTTCATCCATCCATCCTCTTTGCAAACAGACCTTCTCCTTTACTTCCTGCTGAAGGAAACACACCCAGACATGACAGGACCTGTTAGCGCACAGCCAGGACAGGACTGGTACCACACACTCCCCTGAGCAAAAGAAGGGGTTTGTGGTTATTCATATGTGCTCTTCTATTCTGACAAGATGACACTCAAACAAGCCAAGCCATTTCCAAAGAAATTAAATCTATTCATTCCCAGAATCCTAAATCAGAGCTGACTCAAAGCCAACCTGCCAAAGCTCAAGAAACAAGAGATGTTTCCCGGAACAGAAACGTTTAGTGAAGCCTATTCAGCATTTTACTTTGCCAGTTCCACTTCAGCTGTGCGTTTTCCTACACATTTTCATCTTCTTTTTTTTAAATAACCAAATGTTCTTTGCCAAAAGACACAACTGCCTGGCTGGCTTGATCAAACGGAAGTGACACACACTTCAGCAGAAAACCAAGAGGAAAAACCCCTTCTGACAGTATTCCTGAAACCAAAAGATGCTCACCACTGGCTGTTGCCAGTTCTTAAGCCCCATCTTGCCTCACCTGACATTGCAGAGAATCAGAAGGTTCTGGACAGCAGGAAGGGTGGAATTCTCATTCTGTCCTGTCACCAGGTGCCTGTCCAGCACCACGTGGACAGCATCCGGGCTGCTGGCTGAACACAGGAGGAAAAACACAGGGACTGTGTTAGAGAACACAAGTTCAGTGCCAGAATCACACCACTGATAAACCCAACACGACACGTAACTATTTTGGCCAGACAGATTTGCTGGGTGCTGATCTATTACCCTAGCAGACAGGGGCAGTCTCAAGCCCCTCATCCTGAAGCAATTTCCCTAGGAAATCCTTTTCTGAAAGAACTTGACTGGGTCCTTGATTGGATTAACAGCAGGTGGGTAAAGGACACGTATCAGGAGATTTCCATAATAAAAAACTCTTAAGTATGTCTTTGAAAGTTGCAATTACCTCACAATACAACATAAACTGTTCTTATGCCAGACACGAGCTGTGATCACCATGCTACCAAAATTAAATATTCATTTTCTGGCCAATTACAGCACCCCACCATGCTCAGATCTACCAGCAACTGCTCAGCACCCCAAATAAAATTTTTAAGTTACCTCATTCCAGACAGACTCCCAGACTGGTTTGGGTTGGAAGAGACCCGCCTGTTCGACACCTTCCACTATCCCAGTGATGCCTTAGGTTTTAACTTCTGTATTTTTCAAATCCTGTATTGCCTAGTGTGTAACTCTGAAGTCTCTGCTGTTCTCTTATGCCAGATAGACACAACAAAGCCTCTCCGAGCTTGTTATTGAAGGACACTCAGACTGAGCTAGGCCCAAAGGTGTAAGCTAGGGCCTCTAGAGAGGTGGAGAAATTGAAAAAACCACATCATTAGCTAAAGTTTCAACTGGCGAATTTATGCTGATATGCAAATGGACCAAACCTGTAAAAGTGTGAAGAACTCCTGACTCATCGTCCATCTTGGGGTCCATTTTGGAAGTAGCCTCTGGCTCCCCAGGGTGTACCTTTGAAGGCCTTTCAAATAAATACCCATCTTTATTCCCTTACTCCTGTGTAGTCTCTGTTTCTAGGTAGCCACTCAAGGCATCACCAGGTTGCCCCAAATCCTGTCCAAGCTGGCCTTGCAAATGAGCAGTGATGGACTGGTAACTGAGGGAATAGGAATCCAGATGGGAGATCCTGCCAGAGCCCTGCTCAGCTGGGCACAACCGGCACACAAGCACTCACTTCCCACGGGAGACACAAAGTGCCCATCCCAGACACCAGGCATGACCCACCACTGAATGTAGCTCCAGAATCCTTCACGAAATCCTCCACAATAATGGACAAACTGGCAAAATTCGGCTGCCTCACCAGCTCATACACAGAGGGCTGAAATAGATCAAAAGGAAATGAGTCTGGCTGGCTTTTCACAGAAAACGCCAAGCAAAACCAGCACATATTTCCCTAAAATTTTTATTTCTGTTCCCTCTACTATTCTCCCAACCAAATGACCACAAGCAGCTTTGATGGATTTTGTGCAGGGAGCAAACTGGAAACTCTTAAGTGAGTTAAGTAAGGAGGAAAAAGCAACACCAAACAATTTCTGCAGGTGTGATTAACTTCAGGAAGGCACAGACCTGTCTGTCCATGGCACACAAATATTTGGACACAGATTCTGTGCCAAACAGTAATCCATGTTGGAATGAACATGGGGAACAGCTTAAAGACAGAAAATTAGGGAGCACTTAAGAGTTTTTATACGCAAAAGGAAAGAATTTAATTTTATGGTTTCCACAGCAACCATAGCTAGGCCACAACATGATTTAAAATGTTTCTTCACGGACTGTAACAATTCATATAGATAATATTCAGATAATTCATATAAATAATCCTTAACTCACACAGAAGCACATGAGAACACTAACAGCTTTTGTGTGTCACAAAATCCTAATTTCTTAACTTTCCATGTAAATTTTCCACGCTAGAAGCTATACTAGGGCAATTTGCATCACTCTGACAATACAAAATGGGCTGTGAGGTCAGAGCACATAAAATAAAGTATCAGCAGTAATTGGCTGCTTTAATTGCAAGCCAGTTTGTACAAACAGCCTTTTTCCCTACAACTTCCTCTAAAAAGAAACAGAACCTTGAGAAACATAATTTATCCCCAGCATTCATGAAACAAAACAAAACAAAACAAAGCAAAAGAAAATAAAAAAAAGAGCCGCAGCAGGAATTTCCAGCTTTTTTTTTGCTTCAGTTTAAAGTTTACTGAACAATCAGAGGGAACGCATTCCCCACATGCCAGTTAAGTGGGACAAACCCTTCACGCACTCAGGGCTGGGCCCCTTGTCAAAGACAACTCTGCACATCTTGCACAAGCCAAGGGTATCAATCTGATAATTTATATTTACAGGAAGTTCCTGGGTCAGACGAAAACCAGCAGAAATCACACACCAAAAAAAGCCCCCAAACAGCAAAAATCAGGTAAAAGCTCGACTTACCCCTGTCAGGCTGTATCCCTGGAAAACCCAGGATTTGTCTTCATTGGTGGCACAACACAAAGCTGCCACTCCCTGTCCCACGGCACAGATGGGCTCTAGAAAAGAATTAAAAGCATATTTGTGAGCATCTCCAAATAGTTAAAACACAGGTGAGTGTGGTGAGACTCACGCTGCCCTCCTGCAGTGAAGTTATACTGCACTGACAATGTTCTTTTAGGTTGTAGGGGCTTTCCTGCACACTGCAGTAGCAACTATTGTCTATAATAAGAATTACTACAATTACTTCATTATTATCATTATTATTATTACAGTAAGAGGAAGAGTAAGAATTGCAGCTTTTAACTCCAAGTCCCGAGACAGTTCCACGAATGCTCAAATGTGGAGCACACCCCAAATCTTGATTAGCTGCAGCCTTAATGATGATCCTGGGACATTCCACACTTGGCTCTGCGCCTTGAATCCTGCTGATTTGGACAGAGCCATTTCTGTACCACTGTAAGGCAGCAAATCCTTCTTCGGAGACAAGCTCTGAAAAGCTACTGACATTGCTGTTTAAGATACTTTCAGACCTCTTTGTCCTTTTCAAGGCTCCCTTTTTCCTTTCTAAGACATTTTAGGATACTTTTTTTTCCTTCTAAGACTCCCTTTCCCTTTTTTAAGGCGCATTGAGACACTTGTTTCCCCACCCCGAAGACGCCCTTTCCCTCCCCAGTTCTGCACGCTCTGCAGCCGTGCACACACTTCCAAGTCTCTGGAAGGCAGCAGCCCTGCAGGAGCAGCACAGGAGCCCTGCTTCACTTCCCCACCCCCCGAGGATGTTCACCTACTGCTCTCAGTGCTGAAGTGCTGCAGGATCTTGGCCAGGTACCCGCTGTTGGCCAGGTCAGTCACGGCCCCAGGACAGTTTGGGATCAGCAGGGCGTGGTACCGAGCCCCTGGTCGGGAGGGAAGCAGGAACTGATTGTACAACAGGTGAAAAACCCAAAAACCCTGACCATAAATCCACCGCACATTTGGAAAAAAAACTAGGACAACCCCACATAAATCAGTTTAAAATGACCTATGGAAACTAACAGAGCTACACAGAAGAGAGAAAAGGTTCTGCTTGGGACAAGGATCACACATTTTTAATGAGCCCTGATGACCCAGGTAAAACTTAGAAGTGTTTTGTCTACTGGCTCCTACTCCAGCAAAATATTTATTTTTAACAGTGTAGTGTGTGCTTATATACAACACAGATATTATATATATGTACTGCATATATATTGAAAGAGAATGACTACTCCAAGATAAAAAAGAAAACAGCAAAGAAGCCAGGACTTCCTCTTAAATAAAAAAACCAACAACTGCAGCTGCCATAGTTTTCTCTTGAAACACAACTTCCCTGCCTTTTCTGTGTCGTTCTACCCTAAAATCCTGGCCCGAAGCAGCCTCTGTTTCCCTGACAGTGGAGATGACAGCGGCCCGTGGTGACTCCCTTACCATCAATGGACTCCAGTTTGGCAGGGCTGGCATAGGATTTCATGCGGAAGTCCTGGATCCAGCGCGTGTTGCCCTCGTTCACATCCACAAAATCAATGGGCTTCCCCTGGGGATAACATGGTTCACACACCATGGTCAGGATCACTGCACAAGCATCCATGACACTCCCTGAAGGACAGCTGTGTGGGATTTTTGGGATGCTACAGCTCTCAAAAAACTGAAGTTTTCCATTTTTCCCACTGAATTAGTGCTAACAGTTTTCCCTCCACTCTTTGTGGGAACAGCCACCACAGAAGTCCAGATCCATGCTATGGAAAGCCTGCAGCCACTTCAGTATAAAAAAAACCAGAATTAAATACACCCCTTAATGTCTAAGGCCATAAAATACCTCTCAATACATTTATAGTACAATTATCTCATGACAACTGAGATATCAATTGGTTTCAGGCTGAAATCACAGTATTTGGCCATTTTCACTCACCCCAGGAGTCGCCACTTGCAGGTTAAAGGCAGAGCTGGCCAGAGTAAAGCAGTGAAGGAACGACTGGGCTGAAACACCTGGAAAACAGATTCCAACACCTTAGGGAAAGGACAGTGATAGTTTAATCCAGGCCACATTTTATCCAGGAAAGTAGAGAAGCTTGGAGTTCTGCTCATTTTAAAAGCTCTAGATAATTTCAGAGAATTTTTTTTTAAGATTTAATTATTTTAACACATCAGAAATGTATAGCCTTCCTTACAAGTGAGCTGTGTGCTGAGGAATAGAATCCCGAAATGATTTGGGTTGGGAGGGACCTTAAAGCCCATCTCGTACCAACCTCTTGCCATGAGCACGGACACCCTCCACTATCCCCGACTGCTCCAAGCCCTGTCCAGCCTGGCCTTGAACACTCCCAGGGATGGGGCAGCCACTGCTTCTCCGGGAAACCTGCGCCAGGGCCTCTCCACCCTCACAGCGTAGGATTTTTTTCCCCTAACATCCAATCTGAGCCGACCCTCCTTCCCCTCAAAGCCACTAAAGCCACACGCAGAGAAGCCAACCAGCACAGCTGCACATGGAGGCAACACCTGCAGTGCGGATGTGCACGGTGCGGGCTCACAGCTGCGCAGGGAGGGCACACGTGGGGCTGCACAGCTCGGCTGCAGAGTCACACACACACGGGACACGCACACGGCACGGGCTGTGGGGCGGCCACACGCAGGACACCCCCGCGCGGCACCGCCCCGCCCGCCGCGGCGCTGAGAAGGGAG
>WEIT01037709.1:143723-163399 GCA_013389985.1 Dryoscopus gambensis | reverse complement strand
TGGTTGTCAACTTTGTATTTGTATAAGAAGAAACAGAAGGTGATGAACAGATTGCAGATTTCCCGTGCTTGAAAAACACATTGAGCACCAGGAAACTATAAGTTCTACCAAGCCACGTATGCATCCAAAGGTAGAAAGGTCAGACTGAAGAAGACTACTTTTACTTCCTCATTTTAAATGACCCCTCCCAAAATAGACCACCGACTCATTTCAGAAAACAAACTACGCATGCTTAATAGCCTTTTTGCCAATTAGCATACGAAGCGGAGAAGAGGCGGTGACAAGAGTGTGAATATGCATTTGTATTTTGTGTATTCAACACTTTTGTAAATAAAAGGCTTGTAATCACCTGTGATCTTTGCAGTGTGCATTAGGGAATTAACCCATGCGCTGCCCGGCGTTGTAATAAAACATACCCTTTCTAACTTTAAATGGTTAGAGAGTTTTTGTCTGTCACAGTTGGGTATCGATATTAGATCGATATTCATATTTTAATAATTCAAGTCTTTCACCCCTGTGTGAATTTAATAGGTTTATCCCTTGCTGGCTGCTGGTGTGTTACACACACAATGCCACTATAAAAGGGTAGATAAAAAATAAAGACAGTACAATTCTGCTATTGGTTTTATTTGTTTATTTGAAAGGGCTTAGTTTCTAGCCTGGCTTACCTAAAGGAAATGTAGTTTATGCCGTGTTTCCATCTCTTCAGTCATCTGTCTGTGTCCTTTTCTCTCCAGAACCGTGTTCTGAATCTGTAGGCTGGTTAATCTGGATTTTCCTCTCTGCTCCAGCTGAGATACCAGAAAATTATTTTTAAAAAGGAAAAAAAATTGCTTCTCTTTCACTATTCAGTTTTGCTGTTGTGTGGGGTACTTCGGGACTTAGTGCCACTCCAGCAGCCTAAGCCTTCATGGCACAGAGCGTCACATTTATGGTCCTTATTCCCTGCTTGTGAATCCAGTGCTTTTTAAACAAACACAAACGACAGTGCTGTCCCAGCCACTGCTCCACCAGCTCTTCCCATCCTCCCTACACTGCCCCAAGCATGTGCAATTCCACATACCCTGAATGGGGCTAGTGGGAGGGTCAGGCCCCCATCTATCCCAGCCTCTCAGCTCCAGCATTCCCACTCAGAAAATAGGAACTTATTTGATCTCCTGCTCCTGTCAAGACAACCTAAAACACAAGTCCCCAGCTGTGTTTCTGTGGCAAAACCCTCAGATGATTACGCTTTTGCAGCTGAAGGATGCCCTTGTTCCTGACCCTGTGGAATTTACAGGATTTTTCTTCCCAGTTCTTAAGAAATTAAATTCCAAAAGCCTGCAGGCTTCTGCTGGGACCCTGATTGGAGCTGGTGTAATACGACATCAACCCTGTGCAGTGACACGTGTTGCCAAAACCCTCCTCCCCTCCACGAGCCTGGAGGGACTCCTGCCCAGGGACCCCACGGACATCATCCAGTGCTCAGTGGATGGTTTGTCTGGGAGGTGTTCCCAGGCCAAATCAGAAACAAAACCAGAAAATCAGCAGGCGAAATTCGGCAGGAGAAAGGTCACAGCAAAGAACTGGGGGTGAAGCCTGGAGACCAGCCTGCGGGATGGGGAATCCCTTGGATCGAACACCATTCCCTTATGTCTCTGTGTCTCTGGGTAAATCCATGGTTCTATTTAGTTCCTATCTGGGACTAACAATAGTCATCCTCTGCCTGCTTTCCCTGGGCAGGCTGGAGTTTATTTGCAGCAGGAACTGCCTTTTCTCGCAGTTCTCAGTGGGATCACTAATCCTAGAAAACATTGAGCCTTCAGGAAACACAGACACAGAATCCTGAAATCATAGAATAGTTTGGGTTGGAAGGGGCCTTAAAGCTCACCTCATTTCACCCCCTGCCATGGACATCTTCCATTTTCCCAGGCTGCTCCAAGCCCCGTCCCACCTGGCCTTGGACGCTTGCAGAAGTGGGGCATCCACAATTTTCTCCGGACAACCTCCAGAGGGAGCACAGCCAGTGCCACTCGCACCCCCACATACACGAAGATGCTCACAGGAGGAATTATACAATCTCTCTATGTGTGTGTATATATATCTATATATAGTTTATTTCTCACAATCCTGGTAAGAGTTACAGGTGTATTTGGGAATCATTTACAGTTTCACAGCATATGGAGTGGCCATACAGCTTGTGATGTGAGTAACATACAGCGTGTAGAGAGCACACGATTCCGACCCATCCACCCACCACTCACACAATGGGTTTCCAAAGCTAATACTAGATTCAGCTACAGAGAAAGCCTGGAAAATGTCAGGGTACAGCGTTGGGTGTCGTACAACACTGTCAGTCACAATGGGACAAGCTAAACTACTTTAAATTTTCAATCTAGTATTTCTAGTCTACCTGCATTATTGCATTTATACGCTTTTTTTGTTTTCAAAGTCAAAGTAAATAGAATACTATATGGGAAAGGAAAAAATTCTTGACTATTTTAGGATTTGAGCTGCAGCCCATACAAAGTGTCCATAGAAGCATAGACAAGATTATAAATTCAACAAGGTATAAATCAGCTGGATAGCTTTGTGTGTAGGTAGGTGTCCATTTCCCTCCAGGAAATGTGTCTAGCAGCATATTGTTTCTGAGAGCAAAAAAAACCCCCAAACCTGTATGTTGAACACAGGTAAAGATGTGTAAGTGACAAGCAGGTCTGTTTGTACAGGGAAGAAATCAAGGTGTCACTTGGAAAATTCCTATCATTTGGAAAACACACTCAGGAGCTGACCCAAAACCCGCCAACGTCGTCAGAAAGGTGCCTGAGGCTTCCAAAGGAGCAGCAGGCATTTCAGTCTGACTTCCAAGGGCTTTGGATCAGTCCCTGGAGAAGGAACAGAATCCAAACAAACCAAAACCAAAATAAAAATCCCCTGTAATCTGACCTTCGAGTTCCCTTCCTACAATTTTGTTTCTCCACAAACTTATAGCCAACCTGCACCTACAACTGGAAGAGAGTTGGTTTCCCGGGGAGGTGAAACTGCAACTTTTAAAGGCTTCAGTTGAAACAGTCCTGGGAAAAGGCACCAGGGTTATGAAGGGCTGCTCAAAACTCAGTAAAGCCAAATTATTCCCTTGTTGGTTGGCTGGTTGTTTTTTAACCAGACAAAATCGTGTGGCACCCTTGTTCTCGTCAGCTTGCCCCAGAAGCTTGGCTGCTTGAAGCGGCCATGGCAAAACCAGGGATATGATGCAGGATTTGACTGTTGGAAAGGTGATTAAAGATTCCTCTTCTCCTGGTGGGAGCTTTGGTGCTGCAGCATCATTGCAGAGGCAGAAAGCACCTGTATGTTCATGCTTGGGATGCTGCGCTGGGGCTGAGAAATGGAAAAGTGACGGAACTGTTTGTGAATTGCAAGATGAGAACAACCAGAAGAGAAATGGGAACAGCCAGTCCAAAGTCTATTTAATCCAGGTTATGCTTTTCAGCAGAAAAAAAATCTATTTAATTTGAAGAGCACCTAAGAGCAGACAGCATGAGTCCCAGAGTACTGCATATCCGAGCACACACTGTTCAGAGGAGGGAGCAGAGCTGTAGCACAAGGTAGAGCCAAACTTGTGAATTTGGAAAGCCAAAGGCTCTGATGTCTCACAGGATTTTGAGGCCTATTATGGTCAGTTGAATGAAATGTGAATTTTCGAGGCCCGGAAGTCCTGCAGTTCTCTATCACCCAGTGACACCTGATCAGCCCATTCAAAAGGGACAATCCTTGCACTTCTCGCACCCTCATCCCTGGCACAACAGCTGATCCTTCCAGGCCAGCAGAAGTGCAGGTCCTCAACTTCAGAACTTCTCTTTTCCCTCTGTTTTTGGTGCTCCAGAGGGCTGAAGGAGCTCTGGCTGCATCCAAGTGCGGTGTGTGCTCACACAGTGTCAGCACCTCCCGAGCAGCCAGAACACCTCACACCTGACTGACAGAGAAGGACAAGAACGGGACCTTCCTGGGGATTTGTCATCCATTACAAATCCTGTGGCAGACGAGCACTCAGCCTCCTGCAGACTTAGACCCTCAAAAGTGGGGGCAGATCAAAGCTTCACATGTTCCCTGCTGTGACACAGAGTCTGGGGGCCCAGCACTGCCTGTATTTTTGGGGGACCACCCAGAACTTGCCTTAGCCAACCCAAAATCTGGCCCAGCCTTGGGCTATGGAGAGGCCACATCTGCAGAGCTGCTTGGGAAGAAAGCAGGGAAAGGAAAGGTAATACAGTGCAGTGGCCAGAGAAGGAGGAAAGAACAAGCAATGAATCGGATCAGAAACCAATGGAACCCCATAGTTTGTAGCAGCTGAAGATGTGGTGTGAACAGACATCCCAGGAATTAGGGAATTTAAAAGGAAAGCAGGTCACAGGGCTGAACTGATGGTCTCAAAAAGAAGAGGAAAATTCATCATAAACCCACTTTATTCAGTGGATTAACTCCCCCGAGGGTTGCTGGATGGGGGCACAGGCTCCATGGCTTTTTGGGGCTGTCGAGCAAGTGTCACTCATAAGACCCAAAACATGCCAGCAGATCCTCAGCATCAGCAGATTTTTCCGCAAAAGAGTAAAGGACCAAATACCTCCAGTGTAAATAGCAGGAAATATTCCCAATTCCAAGGTCCCGCAGTGAGAATTTACTGGAATACAGAACTGTTATGCTCCAGATCAAAGCCAATTCCTCTTCATGGCAGGAAGTGCCCAACCTGCGCAGCAGAACTGCAGCCAGCTCATGGACGTGATGTGATGCTGCTGCCTGCCCCTATGGACCTCTCCTGGCTTTGTGGTGAAGGGAATGACACCACAGCAAGGCGCTACACAGCCTGGGAAGGGAATCAGCATTCCTGCTCCAGCATGAAGGCATGGACCAGGAGGATGGAAGTGCGAGCAGGCTGCATTTTCAGTCCTTGTCATAGCAAAGCACGTGAAAAGAGAAGACAGCCCCTCTTAATGTCCTGGCAATTCCCCTTCATCATGCAAACTTGGTGGCAGAAAACTTCAGGTATTTTTCTAACCCTTTGACATTGCACAGAGCCAGCAGAAATTCATCTGGAAAAGGCAATTAGCAGAGGTTAATTTCAGAGCTGGTAATTTTTGCCTTTTTCTGAGGAGAAAAAAGGGGGGTGGGGGAGGATATAAAAGTTAGCATGTCCTTACCAAAGCTATTAAGATAATTAAATAGTGCTTTTTCTCTCCACTTCTCTGCTCTGTTCCTTGCACCCTATTAGAACCTTCACTGACTTGAAGCTTTCCAAGGAGCTGATTGAAATT
Organism: Dryoscopus gambensis; assembly: GCA_013389985.1. NCBI lineage: Eukaryota > Metazoa > Chordata > Aves > Passeriformes > Malaconotidae > Dryoscopus > Dryoscopus gambensis. The sequence continues at coordinate 158,111 of WEIT01037709.1, read as the reverse complement.
CCAAGAATTTCACCTTTCAACCACGATTTTTCATTGCCTTCATTTTTTGGTTCGTTTCTCGAAGAATCATTTTCCTCTCCAATCTTCAGCACTGTTATTTTCAACCAATTCTAAGAATAGTTAGAAGGCTGCTGAATTTTAAACCCCAGTAGCGTTTCCAGGAAAAGCAGGGAATATTTTAAGGCATCTCTCACCAGCTCCAGGGGTTTTTTGGTTGCACCGCTGTTGTTCACACACAAATCCTGATGCCAGTATAAGCAGGGCTGCCTCGGAAAAGAGACTTTCCTTACGCTCAGCCTAAGGAACGTTTGTGTCAATTCAAAAATAAATGTGTAATTGAGATGATTTTATGATGACCTGTGATCATATCCCTGGTGCCAACAAGAACTCAAAGGCCAGAGCATGGTGAAGCCAATGGAAAAATTCCCCTTGTTTTCAGTATTCTACGGATCAACCCTTAAACATTAATCCGTCAGAGACACAAATGGATGTTTAATTTATCACCCAGCCCAAGGGAACTGGGAAATGCTTCAGGGCAAGTGACTGCTGAGTGCTTTAAGTGAGCCCTAGGCGAACAGCACCTGCAGGAATGCATTCTTGCCCTCCCAAAAATGCTGCTGCATTATCCCCTGGCTGCCAGATTAGTTCGCATCCTGCTGCAGCACTGTGAGGAATAACAGGACTTATCCACAGGGTATTAAATAAGTAGGAAGAGGAAGCAGAAGCATAATCCATTTCATCTCTCTTAAAATAGAAGCAGCAAAAACCTTCTACTGAGTTGCCCAAGACAGCATAATGACATCTTTATATTCAACTAAAATTTATGATTCCCTGGAAAGAGACTGAGATCGGGTGCAGTGATTGAATTGAGAGTTTTGGTGATAGGCTGAAAGGTTTGAAACCAGTTTTGCCAATTTATAATTTATCGACATGATCAAAAGAGTAAACTAGCAATCTAGATCTCTTCAAACCCCAAGCACAGACTCTGATTAGTTTTAAGCGTTAATTCACTCTCCCCACGGAGATGTCACTGGAAGGACTTCATACCACAAAAACCACACAAAGAAGGACGTCAAGCAAATAACGGCGTGTGCTCAGTACGAGAAAAGACAACTATTTATTTAGCACAGCGAGTTCAGTCATTTAAGCCTTCTGCTTCGACAGATTTGGGGCTGAGAGAGGGGGATTTGCTCCCTCGGCCTGGTGCTCGCTGGACATTTTTGGCTCAGAACGAAAGCACTGCACAGCCTGGCACAGTAAGGCAGGACAGGAGGTGTTTGCAAGTCAGGGCTGCGGCGCGCTGTGGCACCTACGCTGGATCTGCCTGGCTCAGCACTAGACCCACACTTGGAAAAGCGCTACAGCACAGACCAGCATAGTCTAAAAGTGCCTCACTTTAAAGCAAAGAGCCCACATGACTATCAAGGAGGGGAGCAGGGGCTCGGGGCTCCGAGCACGATGGGCACACCACACACTCAGCACTTCACCAGCCAGACATTCCTTGCACTGAGGAGAAACTAGGACCGGAAAGGAATTCAGGAGCTGCATGGCGTGGTGGGAATGGCACAGAAAAGACATCATGGACACTTGGTGTGAATGCAGGGAACGAAGGAAGGGGCATCTCCAGCTTGGATTCTCTCCGCCTCCCAGACTGCAGCAATACAACACAAAGGTTTGTACGCACACACAGAGTATGTGCTTCAAGGCAGGGTGGTGCACGCACACACACACAGACAGACAGACAGGTGTTTTCCAAACCAAACTGCCAAAGAGGTGGGTTCCATGTGTTGAACCTGGACAGCAGACTGTTGAATGATCACAGGAAGTGGAAAATCCCTTGGGAACAGGACACACCACATTCAAAAATCCCTTTCAAACTGGACATACCAGGTTTGCTGTGCAGGAAGGGCTCGAATGAGCGACGTGCCCAGATGAGGAGCTGCAGCCCCATCACCACCTCTGTGGTGTTTCTGGATGAAATTGGTGGCCTCGCATCCCAGTGCTCTAAGGGCAGGCAGGGTTTAGAGATGGAGAAAAGGTTAAGGCCATTGGCTGAGAACTGTTTTTCCCCTCTTCTGTTGCCAAAGGTGAACACAAGGAAATACAAACATTTTAGAAAGTCAAACTGGAGACTCAAGTGAAGCCAAGTGCTTCATTTTCCTCCCCTGATCTATCTGTGCTGGTCAGGGCAGAACAGATGGATGCTGTCCCTAATGTCACACACTGCTAAAAACAATCCTAGGCCAGAGCTGAGGGGGAAGAAGGGGACAGGAAAGGTAGAAATATCTCTTGAAAACAGCAGTCACTGTCTGAAAATCACCACCCTACTTGGCAAAACATGAACCAGAGCAGGAGGGGGTGATTTCCCTTCCTTCTGAGCAATGTAAGCAAAACTTCCAGTGAAAATTTCCCTGCAAAGTTGTGCTTCAGAGATCTGAGGGGACAGGCGGACCCTTCTGCTTGTAACCCTTCCCCAGGCTGTAAGTGACACGCTGCTGCTGGGAGACACATCCACAGTTCATGCCAAGAGCGCTTTAGGCTACCAGGATCTCACCTGGAGCTTTAGCCCTGCTTCCCAAAACTCCTGTGAGCCCAACACGCCCGCCCCTGTCTCTGTGCTGGCAAAGGTGGCGGCATCAACCTCCTACTGCACCAGGACACGGCGTCCAGTACTCCCAAAGGCTGTGCACCTTTGGGAATATTTTGTGAGCTCACGATAGGAGTAGCCATGCATTCCAAGACCATGTGCATTCAGCAGGTCAGATTTGAAGGTAAGTAAGACAGATATGAGCCAAGAGAAGAATTGCCAGGTCAAGTTATAGCCCCCCCACCATCCTGTCCAGGGACTGTGCCAGAGGCAGACACTGCACAGGCAGCACCTGAGGAATGCACACCTCCCTCTATCCCTGCAGCCCCTGAATTCACCCATCCATCTGAACTAAAGGTGCACAATGTAACAGAACTCACCCCTCTGTGTCACAGCCTCTCTAACCATCACTCCTGCCCCCGCCCATGAGCTGCGGCCGCTGCCGAGCTCCCATTGGACCTCATCTAATCTCTGACCCAACTTAAACCCAAAATGTAAGAGGTTTTAATAACACTCTGTTTTGCAGCAGCCAAGAGAAGCCTAATGGAAGCTTTTAGAGCCCGATCTCCTCACCTCTTGCTGTTTAGGGCTGAGCATCAGCCAAAGCACTAAACACCCTCTCTCCTCCCCCTCACAAGGTCTGGCTTTAGAGCCAAGGTACTCACCCATGAAATCAGGCTGCTCCCGAGGGCTGGGAATTTGTTTCCATTTCCAAAGTGTGGACGAGTTACAAATCCCTGCTACTACTGTCACAGGAGGGAGGCAAGAAATCCACCCAGGACAGACCCCAGTGCCTGTGAAAGGGGTTTCCCTGGTATAAAGCAGGTAGGACAGTGTTACTCTCACAGGGTCCCAAGTCCTCTCAGCCCCTAAGACCAGCTCATGTCTCCCCTTTTCCTGTCTGCCCATGTGCTGAGAGACCACTGCCTTCAGTGGGGGAAAAAAATCCAGTGAAAGGCCTTATCCAAAGCCCAAAAAAATGAACACAAATAGTCCAGCCAACCTCGAGGGAGCTTGGACTGAGGCCACAGCACCCTGCAAAGCCCAGCCTAACTTTAGGAAATACTAGATCCAAAACAAAGTCTCTCAATCCCAAACGCTGCCCACATGACCCTGGCGAGCCCTGGGATCCTGGAGGCTGCAAGGGGACTTCTCTGGGCCACAGCACAGCCCCTGTGGTCACTGTCCCGCTGGCAGCTCAGCCAGAGGAGTGACCTGATGTGACATCCCAGACTCAGACCCTGCTCTGCCACGCTGCAGCCTCTGCCTGCAGCCGCCCTGGTTCCTGCAGGGCACTTCCCAGGCAGGTGCTCCAAGGTGGGATGATGAGCAGCAGGTACACAGACACCGATTAGGGATCGCCCGTGGCTGTTGGGTCAGGGAGCTGCCTCTTCCCTGCCACTGCCCCTGCGCTTCCCTTGTGCCAGGGTGGCTGGACAAACACCCTCAGCCCAGCACAACAGGCGAGCTGGGCCTTAGCACTCCCCTTGCATCTTCTTTACCACAGCCCAAGTTAAAACAGAACCAAACAGAAACCAAAACACAAACTGGGGACTCCGGATGGGATGTAGAACACTTTGGACTTGAAAACGGGACTGCAAGGAGGGGGGGTGTCTCCCAGGGAGGACAGCAGGGGAGGGGAGGGGACACCGTCATTTACACCGAACAGGAGAAGCTGTAATCTATACACAGTGGTATAAGCCAAGATATATTACATGAAAGAAGACACTGAGTGCATGGAGTTACCCACAGCGGGTCAGACTGGCACAGTTGTCTTGAACAAGACCCCGGAGTTGCAGTTGGTGTTTGTTGCTGACCTATCTAGCTCGCTCTCTATATATATAGCTATGTATAGAATTTCTCTGCATGCATTTGTCTCAAAAGGAGCTGTACAGCTGGGCTGGGTTTCTCATCCCCACCCCGTCTCGGTCTTCATTTTTTCCGGGCTAGGAATGCCACTCCCACAATCACAGCCAGCGCAGCCACCGCCACTCCTCCGACGATGATCAAGGGCTTCATGTTGTCGAAGAAGCTGCCCGGTGACTCCTCGGAGCTGTTTCCCTTGTGGTCAGAGTCAGGGGACTGGCCGCTGGCCTCCTGCGTCTCCGTGGCGGCGGCGCTGGGTTTCAGGTTGCTGTGGTTGTTGGCGACAGCGGTGTCACCGCCTGCCTTCTTGGTGGCTGTGGCAGGAGCAGGCTGCTCTTTGGGGGCTTCCTTCTTGTCTGCATTCGTGGCAGGCCCAGGATTGGGCTTTTCCGGCTTCCCGGAGCTGGCGGCCTTGGCGTCGGGTTTGTTTCCACTTCGGACGTTGCCTTTGGAATCCATCCTAGGGGTGCTGTGGGCAGCAACTGGATGCACGGGGCTATCCCAGCTCTTCTCCCTTGCTCAGCTGCTGCAGGAAGCAGAAGAGCCACCCGAGCTCAAGGCCTGGGAGCAGTTGTCTTGGGATGCTTGTCACGCTGGCAGTGTCCTACCTGGACATGATACAGCACCTGGAGGGGGAAGCAGAGCAAGGAGAGGTGAGTGACAGGGCAGAGCGAGCCAGCGTTGCTCTGCCTGGAGGTGACGGAGGAAGACAGAAAGGAAAACTGGAAAACTGTTGGCTCCTTCTTTCAGAACGGTGAACTCCATTCAAAGCATTTACTACAGGCTCTGTGCCAGCAACAATCACAGAGCCAGAGAATGGCCTGGGTTGGAAGGGACCTTAAAGCTCACCTTGTTCAAGCCATGGGCAGGGACACCTTCCACTGGATCAGAGGTGTACAGCCTGGCCTTGGATACTTCCAGGGACGGGGCAGCCACTGCTTCTCTGGTCAATGAGTGCCAGGGCCTCAGCACCCTCACAGGGAAGGATTTTTTTCCTAATATCAAACAGGAACATCAAACAAGTTGGACGGACTGTCATCTGTGGCTGCCACATCTGGGCATCCACAGTCCAAGTCCATCCTGGCTCTGTGTGTGTGAGGCCATTTGTCAGCGATGACAAACTCACATCCATCCAAATAAACCCTACTTTGCCTTTGCTATTGCCCCTTCCATTCCTTCTGGGTAAGGAGAGAACACTTTGTCCCATGGAAAAGCAGATGGATACACCCTCCCTGCTTGTCTCATCCCCCACCCTTCCTTTTGCAGCACTTACCCACAGTCCATTCAGGAAGTGGTTAATATGTGATCTTGTGTGATACTCTCCCTCCAGATGGGTGCAGGAAAACTGGGATTAGTTCCTCAGTTCTCACAGGTATCAAGGATAAAAGGATTATTCCTGCCAGCATTTTGGTGGAGCAACAGCAAAACAAAGCAAGTGCCAGATCCTCAGCTGGTGCAAAACAGAGAACTGACTGCATGGATTTACTGCAGAGCTGGGTCTCCTGGTGACAGAGATGTCTCACTCCTGCCATCTCCTTTCAGGCTTTGCAGGACTTGCCCGTGGAGCCAAACAGGATGCTGGTGATCAGCTGGGGCTCTCTTCCCCAGGGAACTGATGGAAGCAGTGAACAGCATGGCTGCACCACGGGAATTCAGCAAAGGGACAAAGTGGGCTTTGAGGGGATGTAAAACCACCACACCAACCTCACCCCACCAACCTGGCAGGGCAGGGTGAGTTGAGGATGGAGCTCCTGTGGCTGCACTTCCATGTGATGGGAGGAGAGGACAACGCACTGGGCATTTTGCCACCAGGCTCTGGCAGTTCAGCACCACATCAGCTCTGAGCTCGGGAAATAAAGAGTAACCAGGAGGCAGCGTCGGATCCGAGCCGCCAGCTTTGCTGGCTCCCTGCTGACCTTCAGGGCTGCCAGGAGCCTGCCAGGAGCTTTCTGCCTGCTAAGTGAAATCAGAGCTCATTGTCTGGATCGAGAGCTGAAGAGGCTCCTCAAAAACCTCAGCAAGCAGAGGTTCCTTCCACAGTAGCTCAGAGGGCAGATCACTCCTCTAGTGACAGGAACAAAGTCCCAGGGCTGCAGCAATGATCTGTGCTGCTGACTCTTCTGGAAAGGAGGCTGACAAACATGGGGGTTTCATCTTCATTTAGGCAGGAATGGAGGAAATCTCACAGAAATGCCAGGTTTGGGTCTAGAGCAAAGCTGGGCAACACCTTATGGCTCCTAAGTGTAAGATGGAAACACTTCCCTCTCCTGCTCTCCCTTCCCAACCATTGCTTAGTGGCCACCAGCTGCTCCAGTGCCAGTCAGCTGGAGCAGACTGAGGGAACTGCAGCACCGAAAACATGGAATTCCATAGCCCTCACAGAATATCCTAAGTTGTAAGGGACCCACAAGGATCTTCCAGTCCAGCTCCTCACGCTGCACCAGGCCCACTGACTATAAAACCTGGTATTTCTCATTGACTGCAGTTGGACAATGCTTGCATTCCCTAGTCTGGGATACTAAACCCTTTTGGAAAGCCCAAACTGTGCCCCTCTCATGGTTTCCTGAGTGTGTATCAGACACTTGGGCATCCTGTACACACAGACCCCACCCCGGATGCTCACCCAGTTTCAGACCTCACTGTGGCTTGCGACTTGGGAAGGAAACACGGGCCTGGCCAAGTGCAAGAATATTTTCCTCTCAGTGCTCACTCTGTAATATTTCTGTAGATACCACCTGCCTCACCTTTTCCTGTGCTTCCAGAGAGCATCCATACTGCTCTGTCAGCACAAGTCCTACATAAATCCAGGGCTGAGGCTGCACACAGTCACTCCCAGGACTCTGCTCCTCTGGTTTGGGATCAATTTATCCTTTTTTTCAATCTGGTACAATGAAACACAAAGAAATAGTAAGAGGACCCCACAACTGAAGTGGGCTCAGAGGTTAAAGCAGCAAGAGTCAGATTAATCGTAGCATAAATATTAAATTACCTTCTTTGTTGCTTTGATATCAGTTAACTGGGCCACTCACACACTGATATTCATGTGGTTACAGCACATGGACCAAGCATTAAACTTCTGCTCTTTCCCTAGGAAAACCATATGCAGCCTATGGAGATGGTGAGGTAAATCACAGAGAGGGCAAACTCACCTTTTTGCTGAGAAAGGGGGACCCTGCACAGCCCAGGCACCTCAGGGTTTATCCACACCCCTCACTGATCCAGATTCCTGGGGGCAGGAAAGCTGGTTTTGCTTGGAGCCCATGCTGGACTGTGGAGCTTTGTCCTGCTGCCATGCCCTGCACTGCCACAAACAGAATTTCCTGATTCTAAGTGAATTTCCACTAAAAGCAACACAAACCCCCTCACGCAGCTTAGAAAAGGTTTCAAAAGAGGTAGAAACCAAACTAAGCCAAAAATCAATACTGGCAGTTCTTAAGTGCCTGCATAAAAGGGCTTTTGTCTGTGGTTTTCCATCACTGCAAGTAGCCACAGGATCACCCAGCACCTCTCCAGACCCTCTGGCCTGCCTCCTCCTCCTCCTCCAGGCCCTGGGTACCCTTAGCAGCACATCTTCTTCCATCCCAGTACTTAACCCTCTTCTGTGTGCTCTTAGCTCCCCACCCTGCGAATCATTTCTCCATCCCGTACTTCCAAGGGCATGACCACGGGCTCACCTTTAAGTGCCTCTGTCTTCCCCAGACTGAAGAGAGAGGCGTTTTCCTAATTTCCAAAAACTAAGCCTGCACACGAGGGTTCCCCCCCATTCCTTTGTCTCCTCCTCTTCCCTCATTCCATCACACCAAGTTTTTCTCTAATGACACATTTTCCTACCTTTGCTTTCTTCTTTATAGCTCCTCACATCTTTTTATTCCTGCCTTCTCTCTTGTCAGTTGCTGTATCTGCCTGTCTACCCATTCCTCCCCCTTCCAGCTCCCTCTCTGCCTCCTACACAGGCAGCAGCACTTGGGAATAAGATTTTGTGGGAGACAGGCTTTATTCCCTCCCTTTTCCCTACTCCATGCTATTTCTGTTTAACAATCAGTGCCCTTTCAGGGAGGTTCTCAGTGCCAGCAGCAAACCAGCTTTTTCCCAGGCTGGGAACAGGGAGCCAGCGTAATAAAACCAGGGATGATAAAGGAGAAAAGGAAAAGGAAAGCCTTCCAAATTGCTGCTGCTGCAAGCACTGGCACACAAACACCACAGCTCCCCTGGGATGCTGTCAAGGTCAGTGCAGTCGGACTCACCCAGCGCAACAAGCTGCCCTCCGCCGGAGCAACAGGCCAGCAGAGGAACAGCTCCCTTTGGCTCCCTGAAGGGCACCTTTCCTGCCTCAAATCCCAGCAAATCACCAAACACATCTATTCATCTGTCTCCTGCGTGCAGAGATGAAAGCTGCATCAATCCTGCACCGAACGGAGCGGATGAGTCATTGCTAAGCTGTGCCACAGCACTGCTCCATCAGGATGGCCCCTTCCTTCTGCAGGGACAGCCCCATCCCACCCCCAAATCCTCTCATCCTCCCCTGCTGCTTCCATTTGGAAGGGAAAGTCAGTCACTTTGCAAGACCAAGCAGCTGCTCCAGGGTGTGGGTCTGGGGTGCAGTGGGAAGCTCATCCATAGGGTTTTTCCCTCTGTTATGAAAAGCAGCACATTTCCATCGGGTCCTCAACTGCCACACCGAGACTTGCAGCAAGGAAGGATTTAACAGCACAGTGGGGTTATGTATCAGGATTTATCCTGCAACAAAGGTCCATCCCTACACTCCAGGCGTCCTCCAGTTGGAAACATCCATCTTGGAAATAGCTACTGACTGCATCTGACCTGGAGCAATGCTGTGCAGAAAGAGCCAGAGACGGCAGGAAACACCTTATCTTCAAACCCTCCCCCTTATCCCCTAATCTCCTCTTCCTTTCTTTGTCACTCCTGCCTGTCTGGAGGAAAGGCGCTCACCCCCTTGTGCACAGGACAGACAGACCCCTGCTCTCCCTAAGGAAACAGCACTAGACACCAAAGGTGGCTCTGGCACAGCAGGGGGAGCTCCTTTCTCAGCACTCTCACCATCCCACTCTCCTCCACCTTCGCGTCTAACCCCTACGGAATGCAGCTTGGACCACCCTGTCCTTTGGGAAGTGTCCTCAGGGGTCTGTGCCTGTCCCCTCTGCCACGTGTAGAGCGATCTGTCAGGGCTGGAAGGATTTGGGTCCTGTCCCCTCCTGCAACTGAGCAGCACATCCTGTTTCCCAGCACCTCAACTCCCCATTTCCAGTGGGGAAAACCAGCATTTCTCCCTTTTTCTGAGCTGCTGGAGGAACAAACTCGTTGAAGGCAGGGAGATGCCAGGCAAGCACCCAGGAGAAGGACGGCAGAGTAGTGACTAAGCCTTTCCCCATGCCCAAGAAGTGCAGCGAAGATGGATGAGGTAATGCACCGCCTCTGATATTACCATAAATATTAAAGCAGCTTTACATAAGGAGCTTGTGTTCCCTCAGCTGCCGTGAGCAGCTCCCCAAGGAGGATTTTAGCTCCCTTCCAGTCTATTTCGGCCCCCGGCTCCTGACGCAACGCACGGCAAACGTGATAAAACGCAACGCAAGCCCCACGCCAGCAGAGTCACTTGTCACAGATGCTTTCAAAGGGCCTCAGTGCTGCACAGCCAGGGACAGGCTGTGCAGGAGCCTTCTGTGCTTCCCAGCCCTCTCAAATCCAACCCTCGGAGACAGCAGCACCAAGTCGCAGCAAACACCAGTGACCCACTTCACTCTTGATGAGATATTTATGAATCCTTTTCCCAATCTGTTGTTTGTTACTCCCCACATCCCTCCCCCCGTCCCTGGATTAAATGTTTCCCTCTCAAACAAGCCTTTTGAATCTTGTTGTGGAGAGTGTCAGATGCTGGAAGTATTTTAGCAGTGGCAGCAGCCTCAATTTGCTGCCGTGGGGCGAGATCTGCCAGCCAAGCCTCTGCTCCACAACTGCGGCAATTCCTGCGGCTGCTCCAAGCCACAGCATGCTCCTCACTGGTCCAGCTGGTGGTGGCAGTGACCAAAAACCTGCACCCACCACCCCCAGAGAATGGCCAGGAGTCCCTCTTCGCTCCCAGTGTCACTGAGCCACATCTCCTCTCTCCCAGGCTGGGCAAGGCATCCACACTCAGAGATTGGGTTGTACCTGGCACCAAGGTGAGTTGTGGGAACAGGACAGGTTCCTGTAGCCCAGCAAAAGTGGTTTTGCCCTCCATCTGCAAAGGGAAGGGCTCTGGGATGCAGACCCTGGGTCACCAGCTGCACAGAGGTGTGACATCGGTGCCAGCGTCCTCTCTGGAGGCCGCCCAGCCATGCTGCCCACACAGGTGACACAGCACTTCAGACTCCCCACCAGCAAGAGCCCAGGAACAGGACATTTATGGTCTTTTTCTGCACCACAACCTCTGCAGATGACAAGCTCTGAGCTAAGCGTCACCTCTGCAAACCACACACATCCTGTCCCCAAAGAGCTGCTGGGACGGACGTGGCAGACATTTTTTTCTCAGAGAGATGGAGGCGGCATTGCAGACACACCACACTCCTGCCAGGGGCTCAGCCTGTGTTCTTTTGGGGGCTTTTAACCCCAAACACAGCTCCAACCCAGCCTGGTAAGACACCCTGCCTGTAGACAGCCACGAGCACAGCAAAAACCAGGCGCTACCAAACAGCCGTGGGGGAGAGAAGATTTTGTCTCCAGCCACGTGCTCCGACTGACTCTGTAGGGGTGGGCACTGAGTCACACCCGGCACGGCGCTGGCCTGCGGTCAGCAAGGGAAGTCACACCTAGCAAGGCCCCTCAAGTGCCACCACCCGCCCATACAGCTGCACTCTCAGATACATCTTACAGCAAAATAATTTCTAGAATTCAACAGAATCTGGAAATACTTTGCTGAGGTTGGGTTGGAAATATCCTGTTGCAAAGTCTGGCTCCTCAGGGTCCTAACACAGTCCTCAAGCCCCCAAAACAGGGTTCAGAGCACCTCAATTTGCTGTGCTAACCCCGCTTTAATCTTGGGTTTGAACCCACCTCAGATACAAAATCAAATTCTCTTTTCCCCTGTATAGTTCAAATTTTTTTTCGTAGAAAAAAAATTGTAGCTTTTACCCTTCAAAAATCATGAGGTGTTAGATCTCGAGCCTCTCCCTGGCAGGGTTGAGCATCCCTCACCCCAAGACAGAAATTCAGGGAACAAAGGAAAGGCTTCTCGGCCAAGATGACTTTTTTTTTCCCATGGCAGCTATTTGTCAGGACACTGGATCAAAGCACTGGAGCAATAATGGGGAACACTTTGGGAGACAGCGCAGCAACAGGAATCCTGGAGCCTTGACCTGTGCCTGTGACACCTCACAGGGATCTGGGTGCATCCTTCACCCTACCCTGGGCAACTCCTCATGTCTTGACTTTTGCAAATACATTCAATTCATTTCTTTATAATCTTTTTCCAGCTCTCCCAGAGCCAAAAATTCAATGCCAGCAGCACCCTGGCTGGGGCCATAAGGCTTGTCTCAGTTCTCTGCCCAGCTCTGGGTCTGTGGTGCCAGCTCAGGGATAACAGCAGGGTCAGCAAACGTTCCCTGCCTCCTGGAAAAGGGTGAACATTCATTCCTTCCCAGCACAAAGCCCTGCTCCTTACCCCGGGCCTGCCAGCACTTGGGAAAAGCCTTTAGGAAGAGGGCAGATGCTTCCAAACTGGGGTACTGCTCCCCAAGCAGCCATGAGCCAGTCCCCAGCTTCAGGAGGCTGATTCCCTTTCTTGCTTTTAAGGCCTTTTCCTCCTAGTCCTGTATCCCAAATTCAATATCCACAAGCAAAAAGGGATGAGGGATATATGTGACACAGTGAAATAGCCCCAACCACTGCAGGAAGCAGCACCAAATTCAACAACTCTCCCCAGTTTATGGGCATCCTAAATCCATCCCTTCCGCCTGATGCGGCATCACCCCCTTTGTGGCTCAGCTGGGGCCAGCAAAAAGATTCTGGAAGCAATTCCTCACATGCAGAATTGGGTCTGGAATCTGGCAGCCTCTGGATCTGCAGGCATCAACCTGAAAACTGTTGCTCTGCAGCTGAAATCTAAGAAGCCACTGCGGGCAGATGAGGGGCCAATTCCGCACGAGGCAGTGACCTTCCAGGGAGGCTCCCCGCACTCTCTGGGGTAAAACCCATCCCTTACCTTGTGCAGCAACACCAGGGGACTCTCCTTCCCAGCAGAAAGCTGGGAAACATCTGGGGAAGGATGGCCAAAGCTCCTCCAGCACAGAAATCCCTGCTCAGGGAGCTCCGTCCCTCCCTCTGCCCTATCTGCCAGCCCCAACACCTGATCCAGGATGGGGACACTGTGCCAGGGTGCTCTCCAGACCCCCGATCCCAGCAGCCTGCCAGGGGAGGGGATGGATGAAGCGGGATGAAAATCCACATTTAGGGGAGATCGGGGATTTCTTCCCGCATGCTACAACAATATCACAGGGTTAGATGTTGGTGTTGGGTGCCGTGGCTGAGAAAGGACAGATGGAAAACGCTGAAGGTCAAACCTGTGAAGGTCAGACTTTTGGAGGTCAGTCCTGAGATGGAGCAGGGAGCTTAATCCAGCATAGTCCATCCTCCCTCTCCTGACAGCATCCTGCCCAAGCCCCACCCAGGAAAATGGGGTGCAGAGGGGAGGTTTCCTCCTCTTGTCCCAATGCCCAAGTTCTGCCGGCCTGACCTCGATTCAATTTTAAAAATCCTCTTCTCTCCCCCTTTGCCCCTCCCCAGAAGCCACCAGAGGGACAGAGAAGTAAACAGGAGCAAATCAACAGGTCCCTGCAAGCACACATCACAGGGATGCACACGGATGCGCAGAGAGCAGGGATATCAGGCTGAAGGGCCTGAGACATTCCCAAAGCATTCCCTCCCTGGAAGCACACACCGTGACTCAGGAGCCCTGGTCTGGTATCCACCCCTCTCCCACTCCTTCGATGCAATATTCTCCCTTAAAACAGGCGCTATTGCCTCTGACATCTTTCTCCCTTTTGGGTGTTTCCCTTTGTGAGCTCCTCTCCAGCACAAGCCCAGGGTCAAATCAAAGGATACACCCCCTAACTGATACCAAATTCCTCCTGCCTAACAAAACGACCTCCTTTCCTGGGAAAAGGTGAAGGCTGAACCACGCTGCCGGCTGTTCCTGCTTCCCTCCTGCCTCAGAATTAAACAGAGTCATTAAATCCATCCAGGCAGAGCAAAAGGCAAACGAATATCACTGTCCATGCAGATGGGAGGGGAAAAACAACTGGAAAACTGCTCAAAACCTCTCAGGGAGGTGCACCAGCTCTCCTGCCAAGGCTGGAGGGGCTTAGCTGGGGATGCTGCTTCCCCTCCTCCCTCCCAGCAGCCCTGTTTCCGGCACATGGCCGGCTCCGCTTCCCCGTCCCGCGCGCCCTCCTGCCTCCGGAGCGCTGCGGCGGCACCCAGGGCCTCTCCTGCCCGCCGGCCCAGCTCGGATCGGGCGGAAGGGGGCCGGACGGCACAGCCCGCCGAGGCGGCGGCGGAGGCTGCAGGTAGGTGGAGGCAGCAGGAAGCAGCGGGCAGGAAGCGGGCAGGAGGCACCCGTGCATTTGCAGAAACACCTTCTGTGGCTGCCTGACCTTCAGGGAGCAAAACGTGGGAGGCGGGACGGGAAGGGAGCCACTCGGGGCCTGCCATCCTCACCGTGCTCCTTGTTTGGGGTCAAAAAAAGCACTTTTTGCCTCTGACAGGGAAAGCTGTGGGGTGCCGGCTCCAGAGGCAGCCGGCATGGCAGCCCCCGGCCCCATCCCAGCCGGCTGCGAGGAGGTGGGCACTCACCTTGAGCAGGTGGCTCCACGTCTCCATTTCGCTTTGTCACCCTGCGTGGGACATCCGCACGCCCCGGAGCCGGGAGCCCCGGCCCCTCC
>WEIT01037709.1:117162-130293 GCA_013389985.1 Dryoscopus gambensis | reverse complement strand
ATTTCAAACTGCCGGTGTGGGAAGCGGCGCTGCGAACCATGCGGCCCGGCGAGCGTGCGCGCTTCCGCTGCGACACCAAGGTGGGCGGGGCCGGGATCCACCGGGGGCGTGGTTTGTGCCTCGGGGGCGTGGCCTGGGGTGGGCGGGGACTTTACGTTTAGGCGCGGCTTGCGGCGCCCCGGTGCCCTCCAGCCGGGGGTGCGAGGGTGGAGCAGCCTGATACTCCCCCCCACTCCCTTCCCAAATCCTGGCTCCCTTCCCTCCCGCAGCACGTGGTGCTTTATCCGCTGGTGTCCAAGAGCCTGCGGAACATTGCAGCAGGGAAGGACCCGCTGGAGGGGCAGCGGCACTGCTGCAGCATTGCCCAGATGCACGAGCACTACTCCCTGGGGTACCCCGACCTCGACGAGCTTCAGAAGAACCCCCAGCCCCTCATCTTCGACATCGAGGTGCTGAAGGTGAGGTGCTGGCAGGGGGAGCTCGGGGATGGAAGTGTCCAAAAAACACATAGATGTGGCATGTGGGACATGGTTTAGTAGTGGCCTTGGCCATGCAGGACTCGATGATCCTAAAGGTCCTCTCCACCCTAAACAATTCCATGATCCTATTCTCTGATTCCATGATGGGGTGCTGGCAGGTGGAGCCACCCGGCTCCTACCAGCAGGACCCATGGGCCATGACAGATGAGGAGAAGCTCCAGGCCGTGCCCCAGATCCACAAGGAAGGCAACGAGCTGTACCGGCAGGGCAAGGTGTCCGAGGCAGCTGCCAAATACTACGATGCCATCGCCTGTCTCAAGAACCTTCAGATGAAGGTGGGTTTCCCGGGATGCACACGGGCATCCCTGGGAAGGCAGGGCTTGAGAGCTGCCCCTCACTCTCGCTGCTCTGTCTGCCACAGGAGCAGCCAGGCTCTCCAGACTGGATCGAGCTCGACCAGAAGATCACACCCCTTCTCTTAAACTACTGCCAGTGCAAACTGCAGTGTGAGGAGTACTACGAGGTGCTGGACCACTGCTCCTCCATCCTCAACAAGTATGAGGGTAAGGAGCCACGGGCCTTCCCAGGTTGCTGTGGTGGGCACCAGCAGACCCCCACACACCGCTGACCCCGTCTCTCTCCCCACAGACAATGTCAAGGCCTACTTCAAGCGTGGCAAGGCCCACGCGGCTGTGTGGAATGTGGCTGAGGCGCAGGCTGACTTCGCCAAGGTCCTGGCCCTCGACCCCTCACTGCGCGCTGTGGTCTCCAAGGAGCTGCGGAGCCTGGAAGCGCGGCTGCGGGAGAAGGACGCCGAAGACAAGATCCGCTTCAAGGGCATCTTCTCCCAGTAGAGTCCGCGGCCACAAGGGAGAGCCCAGCGCTCTCGGGACAGGTTCTTTTAGATATTCCACATGTGGAATGGTCATGGATGTTTATTAATGTTTAATACAGATTTTACTTATTTGAAGTCAGTGGAAATGGCCCCGGAGCTCGCCACGGCCTGGGGACATGGCCAGGCACTTAAGTGGCAGCATAAAGCATCGCAGCACATGGCTGAAGCTCTTTGCTGGGCTCTAGACTCTGCTCATCATCACACCAGGGATGCGTGGGTGACACAAGCCCACTGCTTCCTGCTAACTTTTATCACTCATTTGATGTTTTTATACTTTACGGTGGCCATGGAGGGGCAGCGCCGAGCCTCAGCCCCAGCTCCAACCCGTTCATGCCTGTTCTCCTCCATGCCACGCCATTGTCACTTTTCCAGGCTGCTGCTATCATCCCAAACCAGTGTCTCCTCTTGTCATGTTAGTGTCCGGATATTTTATATAGAATAACAGCTTGTTCCTGCTATCTCTATAAACCTCTGGTCGTGCTATGCCAAGATAAACTCAAGTAAAACCAGTTACAGCCCCTGGTCACTACAAAAATTTGCTACTAGAAGTAAATGAGGGGAAACCAAGTCAGAGAGGGGGAGGGTATCAGCAGCAGCACAGCCCACACACCCCAGGCTCTTTTCCCTATCTTGAATTGCTTGTGACCCAACTGGAGTGCCCCACGGCCACCTCCCAGTGGGACGTGGTGTTCCTTGGAGGCTCCCCAGGGCTTTCCTAGTGGGTGGGAACCCTGGTGCCACAGGCACAGAGCAGACTCATGAGTGCTGGCACCTTGTCGTAACATCTCTTTATTAGACACCAAAACGCATGGCGGGGAACAGAGGAACCACTCTGGAACCCCAGCCCAGCTCTGCCCCGTGACACCGGACGGAAATAAATAGGTGGGGAACTGCCATTCACCCTGGGGCACAGCCACACCACCCAGTTCTGCACAGGGACAATGACCCTGGGGCACAGACCCCACTAGGCACTGCCCAACAGCCCCAGAGGACCAGCAGGGATGGGGCTGGGGGCAGCAGGGAGGACCCAGGGTGGCTCAGTCCTGAGGGGATCACTCTGGCCCTCAGGGGGGCTCAGAGCCATCTCCCAGCACCCCCCGGTCTCAGAGGACCCAGCACCCTCATCTCCTTCCTATGGGCTCCTGGCCCAGCACTGGCTCCATCCCCGGGTGCTCCTTGTTGGGAAATCAGAGAGGCAGCAGAGGGGGGACATGGCCATGCCACCCTCACTCCTCACCCTCCAGCTTGAGGCTGACGCTGCGGGGCTTGGCCCGGGACAAGCCTGGGGCTGCTGAGGGGGGGCCCCCATCCCGCTCTGCCTGGCTGGAGCCCCGGGAGCGCAGGAGCTGGCTCTGCTTCCGCAGGAAGTCAACAGGCGCTGGGCAGCCATAGGTGCCTTTGCCCAGCACAGGTCGTGGGGGGCCCTTGGGAGAGTGGGCCAGGGCTGCGGCTTCCAGCTGGGCCAGGTGGGCGACATAGCCCTCGGAGAGGAACTGCAGGACACACAGACAGCCTGAGCCGGTGGCCGCAGCCGGCTGGTGGGGTCAGCCATCGTCCCCTGCATCCCCAGTTTGTCCCCAGCCCTGCCACCACCATACCTGGCACTGGTTGTGGAACTTCTTGACGGCCCGTCCCACAATGTAGATGTGTGCTGGCGCGAGTCCCAGTGAGCTGTAGACGGAGACATCCTTGGTGGAGCCGTAGCCAGCGACTATGGAGATCTCTGCCTGCCCAGGGACAAGAGCATTAGGGCAGGGAACATCCCTTCCCAGAGGGACAGCCACCCCTGGGGGCTGGGACACCCTCATGTTAAGAGGGATGGCTGGAAGCTGCCCTGAGCAGTGCAGTCCATCTCCCAGCATCTCCACTGGGATGCAGAAGTGCACAGGCTTCAGCACAGCCCATGCCACGCCATCACCAGCCCCGTGTCCTCCCAGCAGCGTCCCCATCCCCACCTCGGTGCGCAGGCTCTGCAGGAAGGCGGCTTTCTGGCGCAGCGGGTCGTGGGTGAGCCCGTCACAGAAGGAGACGGCTCCGTGGGGGAAGTTGTGCTGGGAGAGCCAGGCCACCACGCGATGCTTCTGCATGTCGGGGCGCCCCGTCACATAGATGATCATGTACCCCGAGTCCTGCCAGTGCCTAGAAGGGACATGGGTGGCTGCCAGGAGCCTTTGTGGAGACGGTCCTGCTGTGGGAAGCTGGGATCTCCCAACACAGCATGTGTGGGTGCTGCCTCCAAACCTCCCTGCTCCCAGAGATTTTATCAAGGAGAAGGCACAGCAGAGCTGTGGGGAACACATCTAAACTCGGAGAGGATTATTTTCTGCAATAGAGCACCAGCACAGAGATGATGTGCTGGAGGCAGGGGAGTGGTGGAATACCCTCCCCCTTGTCCCTGCTCTGACACCCCCCAACTGAGTTGTCACCACACCATGAAAGATGGGGAGACTGACTCCCTGACTGAAGGGCACCCACCTTACAACGTCCACAGCCCCCGCCCGCACTTTGGGGTCACTGCCCATGATGGAGACGCTGGCGGTGAAGGAGCCGTCGATGCTGAACACAACGGACTCAGTGCCACGGGCCACCACAGTCAGGTACGCCTCGGCGTAGCTGTGGTCCCCCCTGCAAGGGCAGAAGTGCTGGCTCGGCACCAGCTCTGCTGCCAGGGCAGCAGGTGTAGCTCTGCCAAAAGGGCTGGAGGAGGAACTGAGGCGACACCTCACCTGACCACCATGCGAACAGGGTAGATCCCAATGGCCAGAGCCTTGTCTGGAGGGATGGTGAAGGTCAGGCGCCCGCTGCCACTCGTCACCTCAGTGCCGTAGTACAGCCACTTCCCTGACAGTGGCTGCGTCATGATGTAGATGTCCACCTGGGAGAGGGAAACGGGCTGGGCAGGGGCTGGACTGCCACATCCTGCTGTGTCCCCACCTGCAAGTCCTTACAACTTTCTCCCGCCATTCCACACAGGGTCCTGTTAACCATATCCTTCCCCTGCTGAGGGTGACGCCAGCCCTATGCCCAGTCCTGGACACCCCCACCCTGTTTGAGGGGTCCTGGTGGCCCCCGAGCCCAGCTGTACCTTCTCCCCGGTCAGTGTCACCACGTCCAGGGGTCCGTACATGAAGCGCCCGCTGAGGACCTGCGCTTTGCCCTCACACACGATCACATCGCAGGCCCGGTGGTTGGCCGTCACGTTCTGCAGGCACACAGGGTGCTCAGCAGCTCCTGGCAGAGCTCCTGAGGTGCCACAGGGACACCACTGGGCTGTGGGATTGTCCCAGAACCCGCATACCCCAGGATGCCCCAGGTGGGCTCCTACTGGCCACGTACCCGGATCTTCACTTGGGTGCGCTTGCGCTGCCACTTCTCCCGAGGGATGGCAGGGCTGTAGATGGAGGTCTCCTCGCTCTCTGCCGGCTGTGGCCCCTCTTTCTCCATCACCTGCGGACAGCATGGTGCCGGCTCAGCCTCTGCCAGCCCTGGCTTGCCTCCCACCCCACCGTGCCCACCATACCTGGCGCAGGATGAAGGCCACCACATCAGAGGATTCCCAGTAGCTGGCGTGGAAGAGGTGGGGCAGGGTGATGGTGGGGAAGGCAGTCAGGGCATCGGGGCAGTACAGAGAGTAGTCAATGCGCTTCGGGCCCCACCAGTGCTCCAGGACTGCGGGGAGAGCTGGAATGAAGCCTTTTCTGGACCTCATCCTGTGTTGTGCAGCCCGAGATGCCCGCATGGGACGGGGTGGGTAGGGATGACACTTACTCTTGACAACCTCGCTGGTGCTGGCCGGAGTGGGGGGCTCTGCCGGTTCATTGCCCTTCCAGAAGCCTCCAAAGCTGCTAGTGGGGGTAGGGGGGGCAGCTACATCCACTTTGGGCAGGAACAGGGCAGAGTGTGTCTGCAGGGCCTCCGCTGCAGAAAGAGCTGGGTGAGTACACCCAGAGTCCCCAGGGACACCCACCACCCCAGGACCCCCCTCCAGTAGAGCCCCAGAGCAGTGGGAAGGGCTTGGACATCCCTCTCCCCCCACCCAGCCAGGCTGTGAGTGCTCTGGGCACCCTGACGTGGCCCGAGGGTGCCTGGCACCAGCCTGGAGGGGACCTGCTCACCCAACAGCGACGAGGTGCCATCACCCAGAGGGTATTTCTGGTATCGGGGCACGCTGAGGGGGGGCACAGCATGGAAGGCCTTGGCCAGGAGGGGCTCCAGGCGGGAGGCGCAGGGATCGGCGGCGTGGAAGAGGTTGTAGATCTGCTCACAGGCAGGACGCAGCTGGGCCACTGCAGCACAGAGTGGGGTCAGGGGCACCCACGAAGGCTGAGGGGCACCAGGAGCAAAACACCCGGGAGGGGTAAAGCAGGACACAGCAAGAGGAAAAGCTGGAGAGGGAAATTTGGGCCACCGGGGGCAGGCTGAGGCTGGCACAGAGCAGGGACACTCAGCCACCCACCAACACCCACACAGCCAGGGCTGGGCATGCGAGGGGCTCAAACCCAAGCAGGGCTCTCTGGGGTGGTCCTGGGGAGCTCAGGCTTGTGGGTGAGCACGACTCAGGGGTTTGAGCCCTGCAGGGAGGGTCAGGGGCTGGCACCGCAGCAGGCGGGGATCCTCACCATCCAGAGCAGGCATGACGGTCTTGCGCAGCGCGAGCACCAGCCCCAGTGGGGAACCAAAGAGGAAGAAGCCGGATACCTTAAATTCGAGGCGGGTGCTGGCACCCTCCGCCCCATCCAGCGCCATGGCGCTGCTCCGGGGTGCCTCTGCCTCCAGCGGGGCCTCGCTGGCCTGCAGGCTGGGACAGCAGAGACAGTGGGCAAGGGGAAGGATGGCAACATTGGGCTCCCACAATCCTGAAGGCAAAGCTGTGCCTGGCATGACCTCATTACCCCAGAGGAGCTCCAGCAAGATCTCCCCCGGGGCAGGCAGCCTCCATTAAATGCTCCTTCCCAGCCTCGAGCAGATGGGAATTACACCCTTTCCATAAAGCACAAGATAGCAAACCATCCCCCTTGGGCTCACCTGCACATGGAGCTGTGCTGCTGGCTGTCCCCCTGTGTCCCTGGGGGCTCAGGGCTGGCCTGGCCCAATACTGGCACTCCCTCTGTCCCATCAGCCAGTGGGTCCAGGCCACCACACTGCTCTGGGGAGATGGGCTCCGTGCTCTGCAGGGAGAGGCAGCGAACACCCAGACCCCATATAGCCCCCAGTGCACCCCCAAACCCTCCCCAGGGGGTGTTGGGGTGCAGGCACTCACCAGGCTGCCGCGGCGGCTGCTGCTCCGGCTGCCCCCAGAGCCCACCCGGCTCTGGCACAGGGCATCGAATCCCAGAATGCCGCCCACACAGTCCCCCAGCAGCACCACCTGCAGAGACCACGAACCCACAAGGAGGGTGACACCCCCAAACCCTCCATGCAGGGTCATAACTGGACCCCAGAGCCAAGCTTCCCAAATTCCACCTCACCTGGCCGCAGAAGCCGGTGCCCTCTCCGGAGTGCAGGAAGGCTGCGTAGGCCTGGTTGGCGCGGGCGATGACGGTGCCCACGGCATGCTGGTAGGTGCCTGAGGAGGTGGCCAGCAGTGGGAGTGCTGCCAGTGGGATGTGGTCCTGGCTGCTGGACAGGCTGTCCCTGTCATGGCTGTAGGGGCTGAGCCTGAGGGGGACATGGCGAGGGATGAACAGGACTGTCCTGATGTCCTTACCCCACTGCATGGTACTCCTGGGATGCCACATCAGGAGTAATCCCCATCCCATCCCACCACAAGACACTTGCTCACCCAGGATGATGTATCCGGAGTTATCCCCATCCCATCCAATTCCATGCTGCCCTGATGTCCCCATCTCTCTGCACAATGCTTGTTCACCCCAGGATGCTGCATGAGGAGTTACCCCCATCCTATCCCATCCCATCCCATCCCGCCCCACTATCCTCATCCCACAACAAAACACCTGTGTGCCTTGGGATACCCAGGAGTTAACCCCTATCCCATCCCCCATCCCAGCCCATCCCCAGTCCTTAATGTCCCACCAGAAGTAAAGTCCCTCCCTCCAAGGATACCAGCTCCCCGGTCCCCTGCTTTCCCAGCTGGAATCCGTACTTGGAGACGAGGGTGTAGGCTGCAGCACAGATGGGCGGGCAGGGCACCAGGCGCAGGGCCACATGTCCCAGTGCCTCGGGAAAGTGGACGTGGGTGACAGCATCAAACGTGGCTGCCAGTGTCTGCACATCTGCCTGCTTGGAGCCCGGCTCGCCCGCTCCCTGATCCAGGATGTTCCCACTGTGGAGGATGAGGAAGAGTGCGTGGATCCGGCACATCTGTTCCGTGCTCTCTGCCGTGCCGCCCTGCAGGAAGGAGAGCAGTCAAGTCGGGGGGCACGGCAGGAGGGCACGGCCCGAGGGAGGGGACACGCACCTCAGGGAAGCTGGATGTTCCCAATCCTTCGCCATCCCCCTTGGTGGCGCTGGCTCCATCCCCTGCGAGCACACAGCCCTGGTGAGCCAGCTGGGGTCTCCAGGTGGGAGTCAGGCCCCTCCCAGGACACCCACCCCAGGATTTGGGGCCGGAGCACCCCCAGTGCTCACCCAGTGCCTCGTCCAGCTCTGCCGGCCGCTCAAGCGTGTCCAAGAAATCATTGGAGCTCCACTTGGTCATCTCCTTGGCAAAGACCTCGTCGCTGTCAGACAGATCCTCTGCAGAGGCAGGAGGGAAGTATGGGTGGGGGAACACCCCTGTGCCCCCTGGGGTGTGCACTCCCATCCTCCCGATGCCCTTGCCCCCATCCAGCCTGTCCCGAGATGGTGCCAGTACCATGGGCATCGAAAAATTCCTCTTCGGAGCTGTTCTCTGAGTCCCGGGCAATGTTCTGCATCCGCCACTCCGACAGGCTCTGAGGAGACACACCCCCTGCCACCCGCAGGGGATCAGCACCCACAGCCCCCTGCAGAGAGACCCTGCTCCTGCCCCACAGCTCCCTCTTGGTCCTGGACCTAGACCCCCCAGGGAGATCTGCAGCCATCCCTGTGTCACCCAGAGTCCCTCCAGGAGATCCAGGACCATCCCTGGGTCACCCAGGGCCCCTTCAAGAAACCTGGGACCAGACCTGGGACACCCAGAGCCCCAGCCCAGGAGACCCAAGCCAGGCGAAACAGTCCCAACACATCTCCTATGGAGAACTGCAGCGTCCAGGGCATAACCACACCAGACCTGGTCCCTCACCTCCATGCTGGGAGGAGTAGGAAGACCGGGAGGAGGTGGACCACTGTTTGGCAAAGGTATCATCGGAGGGGGTATCAGTCCCCGCCTGCAGCTCGGCCTCCTCCTGCCCGCCAGGCCCGTCTGGCTCCGCCCGCCCCTCGGCGCTGATCCCGGCCACGGGTGGCTCCTCGCTCTCGCCACACTTGGCCATCTTCTGTGCCAGCATTCGCGCCGTCTCCTCCTCCAGCTGTCGGATATCCTCCATCGTCAGGTCTGTCCACTCATCCTGCCAGCACCAGGCTTGGCGGTGGGCGCGCAGCATCACCTTCCTCAGACCTGGGGGGGGACGTGGGCAAGCAAGTCCAGTGCGATCCCGTGGCTGCCCAAACGGCCCTCCTGCAAGCCACGGCTCCGAACTCACCCACGTCATGGATGAACTGCTCGATCTTGGACTGCATGCCCCAGTATCGGAACTCCACCTTGCAGAGCTTGTAGGCGCACATGAAGGGCCCGCTGGCCGCCGCCGCCTCCAGCCAGTCATCTCCCAGCGGTCCCCGGCCCGTCTTGGATGAGTGGTAGAGTTTGGGATCCTCCTCGGGCTTGTACTCCCCGGGGGAGATGGGATCACGCACGATGTCAATGGTGTCTGTGGGGGGAATGGCGCTTGTCACCCCGCAGCGCTTGGCAAGGGGGCACAGGTAGGAAAACAAGGGAAGAGGGACAAAAATCAGGTCAAATTATTCCCACAAGCCATTCCCACCCAATGCAGCTGGCAGCAAACACTCGCTGTACTAGAATCCTAAAATCTTGGAATTCTGGAATCACAGAATCCTGGAATGGTTTCAGTTGGAAGGGACCTTATGGATCATCTCATTCCACCCCCTGCCATGGGCAGGGACACCTTCCAGGTTCCTCCAAGCCCCATCCAACCTGGCCTTGGACACTTCCAGGGATGGAGCATCTGCAGTTTCTCTGGGCAACCTGTATCAGGACCTCACCACCCTCACAGGGAAGAATTTCCTAATAAAACATATAAAATCCCAAGGCTGGAACATCGAACACACCCTTGGTGCAGCCAAAGACATCCCCCTCCCTGTGTGGGATCCCAATCCAGCAACCCAGGGAGGGAGGGGCTGGGAGGGTGCAGAGAGCCGGGGCTGACACACACACACACCTTAGCTGGCAGATCTGGCAGCTGCAGAGTGATCCCGGCCACCCTGGGGGACGTGGGGGCTGGGACGGGGACAGCGTGTGGGGCAGCTCGGCACAGCTCCCGGCCTCCCCCCCAAAAAGCCCGAGGGTCCCTCAAAAACAGGGCACAGCAAAACCACCACGTGACACAGGAGCCTCCAGAGAGCCGGGGGGAGGGCAATGAGGGAAACCTATCCCCAAACAGAGGTGACCTCTCCCAAAATGAGGGTGACCTCCTCCCACATCAGGATGACCTCCAAAGACCGGAGAGAGGCTCATAAATGACACCAAGGAAAACACGATTCGACAGCCGTTCGGGCTCAATCCAGCACAAAATCTCCTAGAATTTGGATTTTCCAGCCCTGTCTCCAGGTCAGGATCCTCCAGCATGGTCTGGGAGATCCCAGGGCACCCCACTGGCTCCCAGTACCATACTGCAGCACTGTCCCCACTCCCAGGCTGTGCCAAACCCTGCATTTATTTGTCCCCCTTGATGTCCCCAAGGTCCTGTCAGCCTCTCTTCCTCCAGCCTGGGCTGAAAAAAGGGGGTAAAAGAAAACTGGAGATGCCCTGACTCCACAAAAATGATGCAATGCACTGCATGATGCCAAGCATCTTGGATAACAGCAGCAAAGAGCTGGGATAGGACCTGCTGTCCCCAAGCAGCTCCTGGCAGCATCATTCCCATCACAATCCAACTCCCTTTGCTTTTGCCACTGGGAAAAAGCTGCCAAGGAAGCAGTTATCCCTGCGGATCACCCAGACCATGTTTTTCTGTCGCCCTTTGAAACGTGAGAGGGGTTTAAATCTGTCAGTGCTACAGGACACCAGGGCAGAGAAAATCCCAGCGGGATCCACACTGGGGCTGGTCCCACTCCAACCCTGTGGAACGCAGCAGCCACCAGAGATGCTGAGTGCCCTGTGGAATGCCCACGGGATGGGCACTAGAGTGAAAAACCAGGCAACGGGCATGGGGCCATGCCCTGATGCCGTCTGCTTGCTCCTGGTTGCTTCCCAGGGGCGGTAGGGACAGAATTCCTGCTCCCAGGTCCAAGCCATCGGTATCCCGGCCGGACATCCCCAGTGCCGCAAGAGCCGGGGAGAGAAATAGGTCAGATGAATCATTTCCTCCGAGTGCCTATTTTAGGCCTCCATTTTAAGAGGCAGCACGTCACACTCCACACTCTGGCGCCTGAACTGACCACATCCACACCACCGGGAATGGGAATGTGCCAGAGAAGGAAAAATCCCACCCCAAGCTCCTAGTTCTGCCCACCAGTCTTCCCAGAAAGGAGCCAGAGAGTGATCTGGAGCAAAGCCCTGGGGAGAGGGGAAGCAGGGCAGGGGGCAGGAAAATGGGGACACGCTTTTCCCGCTCTCCCTGCTCCGGATGACCCAAAACATCCCACAGGACCCAGGTGTGGGGTCCCATGTACACCACGAGAGACTGAGAAGGCAAATCCATGCCAGAACAGGGCTGGGACACGGAAGAAGGGAGCAGGCTGGCATTAGGAAGGAGAAGCTGCAAACAGAAATAGAGGCAAGGGAAGACGCAGAGGACAAAACTATCCCTGAAAATATTTTTAATGTGAAACTTAATTCAGCAGCCCTGAGAAGGAGCAGGCAGGGAGCCTGGAGCAGGGAGCCTGGGTCACATGGAGCTTGGGGCAGGGAGCTCAGGATCCAGGCAGCTCTTCCCTTCCAGCACCCCCAAAACATGAGGACCAGCTAGGAAAGTGAAGTCAAGCCCCTAAGGCCCCATCACATCCACACACCCATCCCAGGAGCACTGTGTGGGAATCCCAGCAGCCACAGGGTCCTGCCCAGCTCCCCAAGCCAGCTATACCCACCCAAAATCCTCTGCCTCTTCTCCGCTGCACTCAGGTTGAAGATGTTGGTCTGCTGCCCCGCATCCGGGCGGTAGTACGTCTCAATCTCAATGGAAAACTTCTCCACGAAGGGACATGTGTACCTGGAGGGGCACAGGACTGAGCCCGGGAGCACGGCCAGCCCCGCAGCCCTCCCCACCGCCTCCCAGCTCCCACCTGGTGCGTGTGTAGGGATAAGCATTCCAGGACTCCTCCTCCACCTGGAGCGCGGCTTTGGGGAGCAGCGCCCGGAACCAGCTGGGGATGTGGGAGCCGACATGGTAGATCTTGTGGGTGTACTGGCCGCTGCCCCCGGGGCCGTCGCTGTAGGGCCGGTTGGCCAGGATCTCCACGCCGCTGCCCTCGCCACTCGACTCCTCCCGGCTCTTCTTCTGCACAGAGATGATGGCTCAGTGCAGCCCCTCCAAGCCCCAAGATCCCCATGGGCACCCAGGGTCCCCATACACTCCCGTCCCCATGTGCTGGCATCCACCAGCCCCACACCTGCTCGCAGGACCCCCTACTTGGCTCCGTGGCCCCAAACCCACCCAAAGCCTCACCGGCACCCCTGCAATCTGCCAATTGCTTGGGATCAGCCTCAGGCCACCCCGTGCCCCTCCAGGCTCCATGCTCAGCCCTACAGCTCCCCAGTTCCCCCCACCACACCCCAGGCTACAATCTCCAGCCTCTCTCAGCCCTCTGCGCACCCCCCGTCTCAGTCCCCAGATCCCTGCACCCCTCCAGCTCCCCATGCCCAGCCCCACAGCCCTGTGCACCCCCTCAGTCTTGACCCTTGGACCCCACAGCCCTCAGGCTCAGCCCCACAAACCCCAGACCCGTGCAGCCCCTGGGCTCAGCCCCCAGACCCCTGCAACCCTCAGCGCCCCCCTGCTCAGCCCCGCACGCCCACCTGGATCATGTAGAGCTGGGCCACCTGGTACTCCTCCAGGCTCATGGGCAGCAGGATGTGGTACTCCTTGATCAGCATGGCGGCGCCGGGGGGCAGCGGGGCACAGCGGGGGCAGCGCCTGAGGGGGCTTCTGTTACACCGGACCGGACCGGACCGACTTCGGGACAGCTCGGGCCGGTTCGGCACCGCTTGGGGCACACTCAGCTCAGCCCGGTACCACTCGGTCCGGGTTCGGCCCGTCTCGGGACCGCTCCGCCACGGGGTTCGGCTGAGTCCGGTATCACTCGGCTCTGGGTTCGGTATAGTCCGGTACCGCTCGGCCCCGGGTTCGACCCGGCTCGGCCCCACGCTCGACTGAGTCCGGTACCGCCCGGCACCGCTCGACCCCAGGTTCGGCCCAGCTCGGAATAGCTCGGGCCCGCGTTCGGCTAAGTCCGGTACCGCTCGGCTCCCGGTTCGGTTCAGTCCGGTACCCCTCGGCCACGGGTTCGGCTCAGTCCGGTACCGCTCGGCCCCCCTCGGCCCCGGGTTCGGCCCGGCTCGGCCCCACTCGGCTCCGCTCCGTTGCCATGGCAACGCGGCCCCCT
>WEIT01037709.1:67223-98384 GCA_013389985.1 Dryoscopus gambensis | reverse complement strand
GGTGGTGGCTGCTCGGCAGTGCCCGCGGGGGGCAGGGCTCCCCGTGCCGGCGCTGGCTGCGCGGTGGCTGTGGTGGCCAGGCTGACGGGCGTGGCGCACTCCGAGTATCCCATCACGGAAGGTGTGGCAGGTCCTGTCACACCCAGGTAGCCGGACTGCAGCCCCAGCGCTGTGGGCTGAGGGCCAGCGTGGCCTGGAGCCATGCGGAGGCTGGAGCGTCCCTGGATATCGCTCTGGAGGCGCTGGCGCGGCCTCAGGGAGGCCAAGGGCACGGCTGATGGCTGGTACTTGCCCGTGGCCATCAGCGGCTGGCTGTAGATGACAGGGCAGCTGCCAATGGTGGCCGTGCGCTGCATCAGCCCCGGGCTCATCTCTACAGCTTTCCTCTTCTGCGGCTTGGCCGAGAGCAGTGGGGCTGGGCTCGGATCAACTGTGGCCTGGAAAAGAGGGCCAAAGTGAGTGTTGAGCCAGAACCACCATTACACACCTGTTTCCCAGATTCTCACACTCTGGAATCAACAGAGACCTGGCTTCCCTGCTCACCTGGCTGCTGCTGGCAGCGGGGCGCACCAGGGACTTCAGGGGAGCATCTTCCTCTGTTCCTGGGGCAGGTGGCTCCTNGAGGCGGGGGCGAGTCTGGAGGGGGCGGAGGCGGCGGAGGCATTTCCAAAGGCAAGGGAGGTTGGAGGACCGGGACAGAGGACTGAAGCAGAGTCCAAAATGGAGTGAGCGGCATGAGAGACGTAGCAGGAACTTGGCCTGAGAAGGATTCTTTACAAAGGGAGCCTGAAGAATACACATTGACACGGGCTTGAACACCCCGGCCTGTGCCACCTGCTCCTGCCCGTGGTCCCACTTAGAGGCACTGCCACCATGGACTGCCCTGCTCCCCCACCCCCCGCTTTGGGGCCAGGACCCCCCACTGCCAGCGAGGCGTACCTGCGGGGCGCTCGGTGGGCTCCTCGGTGCGCTCTCCTTTGTCTTTGGGAGGTGGCTTTGGAGGACCGTCGGGTTTTCTGTCGGCGCTTCGCTGTCCCTCCTCTTCGTCCTCCCCATCGGGAAACTCCCATTGCGACTCTCCCGAGCGCTCGTTAACATAGAAATAGCGTCTATGCTCCCTAGATCACAAGAAAGAGAAGGAGGCTTCAGCTTCCCTTCTCCGCCCCCGACACTCCAAGGCGGGCCTGCCCACGACAGCAGTGCGCTCTCGCAGGGGAGACCCTTGTGCAGCGGGGCTGCTGCTCTCCCACACGCAACAAACAACTTTGAGGACAGAGGCAGGAGAGGCCCGAGCCGACTCGCTCAAAGCTATTTGCTATCGCTGGCTGCGGGAACGTCGCCCTGAGCCCCCCGCTCCGAGGGAGGGGAGGGCCGGGAACGCTGGCGACGTCTCGCTAACATCGGGACTTTCAGCACGGCCTTGGCCGAAAGTCGCCCTCCAGAAGAGGCACCGGGGAACAGCCCAATGGAGGGAAGCGGCTGCCCCCCTACCCCGTGGTGCGCAGTTTTTTATGATACTCTTGGTGTCAAATACACAGTGAATGCTAGAGAGAGGGATCGGATCTGGGAGCTGAAAAACAAAAGAGCAAAGATTTCAAACAAAGGAAAATTAATCAAGAAAGCCAAATAGACAAAGAAATGTTTGGGTCTGACCTGCTGGCAGGAGACAGAAATCTTGTTCTTCGTTCCGTCGGTGAGTTGAAGTTTGTCCTTTGGGAGAGCTGTTGGTCAGAAGAGTTGATCCAGAGATCCTGCAAAGTTCACAGAGCTCTCGCATGCGCGACCCCCCAGGCCCGCCCTCCACAGCGCTGGACACTCGCGAGAGGGACAACCAGCTCTGTCCGTCAGGGAATCAGCTCCGTCGCAAAGCACTGGGCACTCCATTTGGATCCTCCAGTTTGGTGGCTGGCCCAAACTCTGCGAGTGCCGGACGTTTCTCTGCCTGCCCAGCACTAACAGAAGCTGCTCTCAGTCTGCCAGAGGGACGGCGCCAGCGTCGTCGGGTGGTTGATGGTCACAAATCATGTCTGAGATGTCAGAGATGAAAGGTGAGAAAGGAGGAGAGCGCGTACCTGTCCCAGTGGCAGGACCAGCCTTTAGGGGTGGCGTTTATTTCGTATTGTTTAAGCTGTTCGGCTGCATCTTGGAGTTTGCGTTTGAGGTAGTTTCCATTGAGAGCACCTTCTCGCCAGTCTGCAATGCGGGTCTAGAGGGCAAGAACCGGGGGAAGTCGGTGAGGTGGGCTGCCAGCGGCCCCGGGGGGGACGGGACTCAAGGATCGGGAGGCTCCCTTCCGGCACGGGACGCGGGGGGCCAGGAGGAGGACACCCCACCTCTGCGCCAAGCCACGCTCTCCCCCCGCCGAGGAAGGGAAGGCCCTGCGCGGCGAGGCGCCACGAGGCTCACGCAGCACCGGCGCTCGGACGGCGGATTGCATCCGATCCGCTCCGGAACACAAGGCCGGAGCGAGGGGCGAAGGCTCGGTTACCTCTGTCTGCAACAGCAACATGTGGAAGTTGGAGATAGATTGTCTGTTGATGCCCAGGAACTCCAATTTACTAGTCAGAGTATTTGCCAGCTCTCCAATCTGAAACTGCCAGGAGAAAGGGCAGAGTCAAGAGCTGCCCTCTGGGAGCAGCATCGGGCGGCTGCGGCCCCGCGGCTCTGGGGAAACACCGCTCGGGACCACCCGCAGCCCCTCAGCCTGGTGGGACCGGGACGTGCCACCCTGGCCCTGTGTGCCTGTCACCCCTCTGTTAAGTCCTGCTACATTCTGCACCCCAGGGACAGGGCAGTGTGGGTGGCCGGGTGACAGCTCCTCCACTGACTGTGCTCAACTCCGCGCCGAAGGAGAGCACGGGCTTGGGTTGCTCCGGTGCTTTGGAGCTACAGCAGAACCATCGCCACGGCAGGTATCTAAGAATGTTTCCCCAATAAATGGGCCAGGATGTGATTCCAGGTTCTGTAAATAATCGCTTTCCAGAGGAACTAGCTGGAAAGCACCAGGAAGAGATAACAGCTCTGGATTTACTCCAGAGCAGAGGCAGCAGCTACATCAAAACTCAGGTCAGCCCATGGCGACCACGGCTACTCAACCCCAGAGTCCCATGGGAGTGAAACTTCCAGTCTGGGGACACGGGGATCCCTGTGTCCATTCCCCTGACTGAGGGCACTGCATGGAAGCAGCCAAAAGCCAGAAAGGCATCAGGAGCAAGAACAGGGATGCATGCTAGTGGCATCACCACTGCTTTAAGGAGGGCTCTAAAAATGTCTGTTTTTAGCTTCACTCCTCAGAAGAGGCTTTGGAATGTCCACCAAAGCCACCAAGGCAGCATCTGCCTCGAGGGAGGAGACAGGCCAGACAAGCAAGCCCTAGAGAAGCCTGAAGGTAGGCATATGAATTCCCATGTTAACGTGGCTCTGGAGAAGCCAAGGAACATCCTGAAGCAGAGGGTGACTTGGCAGCGGTGGCCCCAGCGCAGCTCCTGTAACCAGAGAGATCCCAACCCGATGAGCAAACGGTACCGGTTACCCAGGGAGCCGGCATTCCTCCGACAGGTCTAAGGGAATCCTGCATGGAAAAGCACCACACGGTCCGTCACAGCGCCCACTGGGACCGGGAGGACGGGGGACAGCACAGGGGACTAGCGTGTCCAGCCCTGACACAGGCTTTTATTCTTTTAATTTAAATAAATTCATCTAAAAATCAGGTCTCAAATGGATGCTGCACTGAGGGAGGCTCAGTTTTGGTCTGGGAATGTCACATCTGAAAATCCTTTAAGGAGCTGTTTTATAGGAGAGATGTGGGATTTTTCACAAGGACAGCACCAAAGCCCTTCCCTTTCACACCAGAAAAATCATTTAAGTGGTGGAAAATGAGGACAGGGATGGGCAACTCTCACTGCAGGTTCCACCCAGGCTCCACCACGAGCCGGCGATTCCCCATCTGCCACAGGGAGGTGACAACATTTCCCAACATCACAGAAATACTCCAGAGCCAAATTTTATGCTGCAGGAGATCTCAGCGTAACAAGTGACATGGGGAGCAAAGGACAAACAGTAAAGATCTCTCTCCCCTACTGACTCTGTCAAACTGCCCTAGAGCCTGGAGCTCTGCTATAGATCAGGGAATTGATCCAGTGCAGCCAAAGGAGCAAACCAAGGCTCAAAGAAGAGCTATCAGCAGGATGCTGCAGAAATCCCCAGGGCTTCCCCAGCTTGCATATAAAAGAAATGCCGGGCGAAGGGCAGAGCGGTACCGTCAGCCTCAAGAAACGGAGAGATTACGGACGAGGAGTCTTCAGCCTGGAAACGGGACGACTGACAGGGCCAGAGACTGGAATATCATTATTGGTGAAAACAAAGTCAAAATCAAACTGGTTGTTCTCTGTCACAACAACACCCAGGGCTCAGTTTTTGCCCCCCCACACCCTTCTTTCATCCAAGCTTTTGCTGCTGAATCCTACTGGAGACAGGATATTGCCCCAGTCCTGCACGGCCCTTCCTTCACAAGCTGTTCCCACAGCCACACCGGGATCTGAGCTTTAAAGGCATCAGGTGGGCCAAATCCAGAGCCCAAAGCTCCAGTGTTCCCAGGAAGACGTGGCTGGGGGAGCCAGCATGTCCCCTGTCCCTGCTGGCAGCTGGAGCACCCATCACATCCCTCATCTCACGGACACGCAGCTCTGCCTCTCCATACCTTTAGATCCTGCTCCTCCTCTTCCATTTTTGGGCCCCCTTGTGATTTTGCTTTTTCCTGAGCGTCCTCAGATTCTGCCTCTTTGTCTGAGCTCGGATCGGTTGCTTCCGTGCTCGGGGCTGCAAGAGAAGGAAGGACAGGTCAGTCCTTGTCCCACCACCACCCTGGCAGTGCCAGAAGCTAGCTGCACACTGTGCCCGGAGCCAAAGCCACTGTGGGAAACAGTGGGGAAAGAGCTAGGACCCACCAGAGCCAGTGACAAGACCCTGAAATTAAAAAGGAGAGATGGCCACTGCTCTGTGTTTTGGTGATGGGGATCCTTCCAGAAGGATAACATGGGAAGGGGAGGACTGGAGCTGCGACAGTGCAAAGCAGCAATGAGGCAAAGCTTGGAATATCAGGCATCAGAGAAGCAGGAAGAGACTAACTCCCAAAATCTGTCATCTTAATAATCTGTCAATAACAGAGGTTCTAGGTGTTAAATAATTATCAAATATTGAAGAGGTCCCCAAAAGCTGCCAAGACCAGAAGGTTTTGCCTCCATATGACTAATTCACTGTCAAAGCAACCAATTCCAACGAGGGAAGTTTGTGACAGAATCCCAAGCTTTCTGGGGGAAGAAACCCCAATTCCCAGCATGTCGGGGCACTGGAAGGCAGAACACTTCCCTAAATCACCTTCCAGCAGCGGGATGCTCAATTTAAACCAGTTATTTTGGAGTGACAGCTCACTGTTCCCCAGGTTAAGGTGGAAACTGCTGCTGCTGAGAAGAGCTGGCCTCAGGGTTATTTGGAAAGCCCTCTGGCAAAACCATTCATTTTCCTATGCAAAAATGACATCACTGATTTAATGCCAGAGTTGTCACCCAGCTCATGCCCCTGCCTGAAGCAGAGGCGCCTCAGGGCCACAAGAACCCTGGGACACGCCAGGCACTGACTCCCACTCCAGCAGGACACAGCCTGCTCCAGGCACTTTTGTACCAGTTTTGCCTTGGAAAAGCAGTTTCATTCAGCTTTCTGTGCTGCAGGCACACAAATCTCATACTGGGAAGGGACAAGCACATCCAGAGAAAAGGAGACTCAGAGGGGGACCTTCCTGCTCCCCACAGTGCCCTGAGAGGAGGGTGGAGGCAGGCTCTGCTCCCAGGCAACAAGAGACAGGACAAGAATAAACAGCCTTAAGTTGTGCCAGGGGAGATTTAAGCTGGATATTGGGGGAAATTTCTTAATGGAAAGGGCTGTCCAGCCCTGGCACAGCTGTCCAGGGCTGTGGTGGAGTCCCCATCCCTGGAGGGATTTAAAAGCCATGTGGATGTGGCACCTGGGGACATATGTTAGTGGTGGCCTTGGCAGTGCTGGGGGAACAGCTGGACTCCATGACCTCAAAGGGCATTTCCAACCTGAACAATTCTGCGATTCTACAATGTGGGAGTCCCAGAGCTGCTGGGCACAGAGTGTTCCTTAAAATGCTACAGCTGGTGCATTTTGGGAAGCACAGCTCTGGGGAATCCAACCGGAACACAAGGGGTAGTTGTGACTGATAGGGAATGACTGATATGTCCACACACACCTGGAGCTGAATCAGCCCCAGAGGAACTGGGGCTGCCTTGCCACAAGGGCTGGAGTTACATTCCCTACACACTGAGTGTGGGGCCCTGGAGTGGCTCCAGGGACACTTCAGCTGTCTGGAACTTGGTACCAGGCATCTCAAAAACTGAACTTTAGAAATGGAAGGTGACCTTTCCCAGTGTGCCACAGGCTGGGCTTGTGATACTGGGAAGAACGGCAAGGCAATGGGATGGGAGGCAGCTGTCTTCTGTGTCCCTTCTCCCAAGGAACCACTGAATACAACATTCTCCTCCTTATGTGGAACGAGGATAGAGAGACTGTGGCAGAGGAGCAGCTTATCCCAGTGAGGCTGGGCTGTGACACAGCCACCCCTCAGCCTGTCCCCACCCGGCACACGTACCTCACGGCCCTTCCCGGCTCCGCTCTGTGGGTCTTCAGGGAAAGGACACCCCCTGCTCCTCCCTCCGAAGGGAGCCTTTCCAATTACCTGCTTCTCCTGCTTCCGGGCTCTCCCGGCCCGTTTTGCTGGAGCCTCGACTGGCAGACTCAGGGCTGGCGGCTCCCACAAACAGTTTCCATTTCCCTCGCTTGGAGGCCAGCCTGCGGGATGCATCCTGCAAGGCCGACTGGCTGCCATCGGAGAGCGGGCTGGAGCCTGAAACGCTGCCATCGCCTTCCTCCAAGGCACGCAGCTCTGCCTGCCGAGACACGACATCCCAGTTTATTCCCAGCAATGCTGTGGCTGCATGTGTGACCCTGTTTCTGGGACAAATGTCTCCCCCTACCTTTTTCCTCTCCAGCACCATCTCCAGCTCAAGCGTGTCCTGCTCCTCCTCCTCATCTGCGCTCTCCCCTGACTGGACTACGCTGCACAGATCCTCCTGCCCTGTGTCTTCCAGGGGGTCCCTGCTGGGCTCTGGCTCTTCAGGGGCAGCCGGTGCCTCTTCAGCTTTCGCCTCCTCTTCCAGAGGTGGCTCAACCTCCTCTTTGCAGATCACTTTCCTCCTCCAGCGCTCCTCTTCCTCCTTCACCACATCGGGCAGGAGTGGGGCCAGGAGGGCTGCGGCCACTCCTTTCCTCTCTTCCTCGCTGTTGGAGAGGGCCTGCACTCCTTCGTTCACTTCCTGTGGGATGAGCTGCATGTGAGCTTTCTGGCAGCTGCCAGGGCAAGAGCCCATGCTGCCGGGCCCCTCCTAGGGCTGCAGATGGAGCAGAGCATCCCGCCTGCTTCCAAGGAAGCCCAAGGAGGTGCCTGCAAGCCCCATGGCAGCCAGAACCCACACAACTGACCTTCTTCACCTCCCGCTTGCCAAGACTGGTCCCACGGCCAGCGCTGCCCGGGGTCCCCTTCTCCTGAGAGAAGGGCTCCGTGGCCGCCATGAAGCTGCCATTGGTGCCTGCCACGGTGCTGCTGAGGAAGAGGAGTGGGAATGAAGGATGGGATTGGGACAGCATCCCACAGGGCAACATCCTGGAGGTCTCGCCCACCTGTGCTGGTAGTGCTGCAGGCCCTGGACCTGCGTCGCCAGGTACTGCGGCAGCTCCCAGGTCACCTCGTTGCTCTGGGTGTTCCAGTAGTAGTAGCAGCCGGTGTTCTCATCCCACACCTCCTGCCAGTCGCCCATCTCCAGCTCTCCCACTGCCGGGGGAACAAGGACAGCCCATCACTCCCCTCTCCCTGGTGACACCCCTTCGTCAGCACCCTCTCTGGAGACAGGAATGGCGCTCACCTCCGGCCAGCGAGCACTGGGTGTCGTACTGCCACTCCGAGGCTGGCGCCGAGCCCGTGCCATTGGCTGTGCCCGAGGACGGGCCCGTGCCCGAATCCTTCGGCTCCGGGCGGGGAGGCGTAGGGGGTGGCACAGAGGAGGAGGAAGAGGAGGCAGCGGTGGGCTCAGTGGGCTGTGGAGGGGCCGTGATGGCATCGATCTCCTGTAAAAACAGCATCTCACCGTGAGCTTCAAATCCCAAGCCAAATCAAAGCACTTCCTGGACGAGGACCATGTCTTGGACCATGAAACTCCCCTCCTCCCCTTGCCCTTGCCGGAGTGGCACTCACAGCCAGGAAGTTTGCCAGGGTGCTGTCGATGTCAGTGGAATTGCTGCCGTTGGCATCCGTGGAACGGGCCGGCTTCTCTGGGGTCTCGCCCTCCTCATCATCGCTGTCGGCATAGGCACCCAGCAGGCACAAACCTCCTGGAGAAGGGAGAGTGATTCCTCAGGGGAATTCTCCTGCTGCCACAGGGCACTGGATCCGACCCCCCACCCTCAGCTCCAGCGGTGCCACTGTCATCCCAAGGGAAACAGCCCCTGTACAAGTGCCAGGGCCAGGCTGGGGGGAATCAGTACATGGACGAGTAAGAAAATGCATTTAAGGATGAGCAATCGCCTCTTGGGAAATAACAGCACAATTAAAATAATTAAAATGGAAACAACTCCAGCCCCAAAGTGAATTATTTAGGAAAGGGTTAACTCTCTTCCCTTAAAAACAATAGTTAAGCTTGGATAATTACCCTGTGTTAAAAATAAGGAGTTATGGAGAGGGGAACACACACAGTCCCACAAAAACTCCTATGTTTAGAACAAAACTCACCACTCTTAGAAACAGAAAACTCACACTAAGCACCCGCAAAAACTATTTGGAACCTCACAGCCCCCCACTTTTAGGACCGAAACGACCTCACATTTAGGACCAAAACCCCACATACCTGCCCAAAAAAATCACACAAAGGACGAAGCTCCTACATTTAAGTCACGTTTTGGACCCAAAAAATGACATCTGAGAATCAACCCCCCAAATTTAACACAAAAAGCTCTATTTAGAACCAAAACTCCCCTACTTTTTATCATTATTGTGCATCGGGGGCCGCTCCACCCCTAAATCCTGAGATTCTCCCCCTAGGTTTTAGAGGGGATGTAATCCCGCGTCTCACCCCAGGGCGCTCCCTTACCTGTGGCCTTGACCGCGGCGGGAGCGGGAGGCGGCGGATTGGCCGGGTTGCGGGGCGGCTCCGCCACCGTCTCGGGCTCATCTGCGGAACAGAAGCGCCAATTACGGGGGCCTCAGGCCGGTGGGATCGCGGAGCAGGGTGGATCGGGGCCCCCCGGTCCCACTAGGCCGCGCTAGGCCGCACTAGGCCGCGCCCCGCCAACAAAGCGCCCCCCGCTTCCACCCGCCTTCGTCGCCTTACCGGGTTCGGAGCCCGAGTCACCCCCCTCGCCCGCGGGTCCNGCCTACGTCACACGAGGGGCGGGGCCTGCGAGGGACGCGCCCCCAGGAGCGGGACCGCGGGCGCGCGCTCCCTATGGATGGGGACGAGCAAGAGGTTACGGCCCCCTGCGAACCCGCGGCTCCATCCTGCCCCATAGCATGGCCCTTCCCCTTGATCCTAGAGCCCCGTCCTGCCCTACAGCCCCGTGCTGCCCTCCAGGGTTGTGGTCCCATGCTATCCTATAGCACAATCCTATAGTTCTTCCTGGGGGCTATAGCTCCTTATTATCCTATATCCCCTGCCCTTGCACCTCCCTTGAGCTATATCCATTGGGGATATAGCTCCATCCTGCCCTATATCCCAGCCTTAGGGCAAGAGCAGTACGGGGATGATCCCGGGAGACGAGCCCTACAGTCCCCACTTTTCCCACAACATCCTTATGCACACCTCAAATAACGCTTCCATTTTATTAAAGTTGATCCAAAAACATACCAATAAATAAAAGAAATTCTCAACAGTTCCATGTCTGGAGGAGGCAGAGAGCAAGGGGGTGCCAGGGCCACACGCCCCAGCTCTGTTTCTCACCCACTGCCGGGAAAAGGGACAGTGAGGAGACACACCCATCAGGCACTCCACCTCCCCGAACCGGATCCTTATGGAAAAACAATGGGTAAAACCAGCACCGTGGGCTGGGATAGTGACGCTCCTGGGGATGTCACCTGGACTAGGGCCGGCAGTACAGGCGCTCCATGGTGGCCACGCTGACCTTCTGCTGGTAGTCCTCCATCCGGTCATTCAGCTTCTCATAGAGCTGGGAGAGGCAGGAGGCATGAGGGGTCCCATCCCGTCCCCCCCGTCCCCCCATTTGGGTGTTGGGAGTTTGGTACCCACCACAACGCTGTTCTCGCTGGCACTGCTCTCCCGCAGTGCCTGCAGCAGCTGGTCAATGGCAGTGTAGGGAAGCCACATCGTGGGGGACGTTGCGGACAGAGGGACCTGGAAGGGACAGGAACCCTCACCTCATGTCCCCAAGGAACACCCTGCCACATCCCAATGGGAGCTGTGCTCACCTCGATGCCAAAATACTGATGCCCTTTGCCCAGCACGGCATCCACGTACTCCAGGACCAAATCCACAGCCTCCTCCAGCAGATCGTAGTTCAGGTACAGGCGCAGCAGCTCGGCAGCGTCCACTTCCTGCCAGAAAGAGGCAACGTGACCAGGACTGGGACTACGCTGAGAGGAACCTGCTCAGAGCCTTGGTACCAGGCATGGAAGCACCTGGCAGGTGTCCACTGGAGTGAGGGTGATCCGGCAGCTCTGGGACAGATGGAATTTTGGGGTTTTTGGGGACAGCTGTCTCCTTGTTCTCACCTTGTAGCTGTTAATGAGCCAGTTGGGCAGAGGTATCCCATGTGCCAGGAGCTTGTTGATGACGCAGCGATGGTACAGGTTGTTCTGGGACGGGTAACGCTCCAAGTAGGATGACAGCAGCCTCCAGGCTTCATCTGTGGCACTGCGAGGAAACAATTCCCCGTGGAACATGTGCCAGCAGCTCCTGTCCCTGTCTGGGAGGCCACGATGTGCTCCAAGCAATGTGGGGACAGGGTGGAAGCACAGCTCTCCCAACATCCCAGGCCCACAGTTCTGGCCTTTAAGGACCTGTGACCCTCTGGATTCCCACAGAGCTCCTGTCTCCAGATCCTCCTCCTGAACTGTGGAGATAGACTTGCCTGGACTCCTTGGTGGTGACCAGGGCTGAGAGTTGGTTGGCTGCCAGCCAGTCCCAGGCCGTTGCCTGTGCCGCTTCCCCTCCCAGCTGGAGCTTGATGCACCTGCACAACCAAAAGCCATGGGAAGGTGGGTTCCTCCAGAGCCCAGCCCCTTTCCACTGGCACCAAAGCCACTCCTTGCAGGACTATTCCCAAGGAACAGCCCGGCTGGACTGGCAGGAAAAGAAGGCTCTTGGACAAGTTCCACCCCTGAGCCCCTGCATCCCTCCAGCCCTGCGGCCCCTGAGGTGGGAGGGCACCTGGACGTACTTGAAGGTGAGGCCCTCAAAGATGGGTGTCAAGGGCAGCTTGAAGGTTTGGCACAGGGTGATGGCCGAGTCGAAGAGCCCGGCCCGGACCAGCAGAGACACCGTTTCCTCGGGCGTGGAGTTGCCTGAAGGGGAGGAAGAGCGGGTAAAGCCTCCCCCACTAACACCCCAGTGCTCACTGGGGCCTCGCCCCGTGTTACTCATTGAGAGATGCAGCAGCACAGCACCAACAGCCTCCAACACCCTGCAGCAGTAATCCTCAATCCATGGCTGGAGGCTTTCCTGGCCTCTGGAGCATCCCACGAGCCCAGGAGTTATCGCTGAAGGGACTGGACAGAGCAGCTGTGACCCACAGAGCTGTCCCTGATGGGGCACCAGCTGGAGAGGGACTGCAGAGGGACACAGGTAGCAATACATGATAGGCAAACGCTGCTGCTGTTTAGAATCGTGGAATTGTTAAGGTTGGAAAAAGATCCCCAAGATCATTGAGGTTAGGGAAGGGACAGCGTCATCACAGGTCTGTATCCAAGCAAACAAGGCATCAGCTCAGCTCTGCCAGCACAGAAACTGTGGCACTCGGCTCCCTGCGTCGCCACTCTGCCCTCAAAGCAGCTGTTCCATCCTTTCCCTGCAATCCCTCACTGGGAAGTCACCTCCTCCTGACATTTAGAGGGGAAAAGATGAGGATGTGTTGTGTAACTTGTACCAGAGATACTAAAAGGCTCCAGGTGGGAGAGCTGTACCTTCCTGCTCCCCAAAAAAGAACAACTTTGACAACCTTTGAACACTGTTCCATGAAGCAGGATTGTCCAGGAAAATAAACTATTCATCAATTTAAAAGGTTGGATTTGATGATCTTGGAGGTCTTTTCCCAACCTTAATAATTCTATGCTTCCATGATTTCCAACATGCCTTTTTTGTCCCAGCTCAGAAGCTCATCCCACCTCCACTGCAGACCACCACAGCTTGGAAAAGCCAGAAAAAGGCAGAAAACTTAAAATTGGTCCTCCTGATGTGCATTGCAGAACCTGCTGAACTCAGTGGCTGGATTTCATGGGAGGGATGGGAATTTGATGGTCCCTGGCAGCTTCTGGGTTTGCCTCTGGGGCAGGACAGAGTGGCTGAACCCCCCTCACCTGCCACAGCTGCTGCTGACACGTCGTGTTCCACCAGGGTCAGCCGGATCCGCGCCAGCAGACATTCCCTCTCCAAATCCTCCAGCTCCAGGATCTCGATCTGGCGAGTGGCTGCAACAGATGGATACTGGGCTCTCAGTATTTCAAAAAGAGCTCTTTGGGCACTGTGCAGAATGTCATGGAACCACAGAATGGTTTTGGGCTAAAACTCATCCACTTCCATGGGCAGGGACACCTTCCACTGGACCAGGTTGCTCCAAGCCCCATCTGACCTGACCTTGGACATTTCCAGGGATGAGGCAGCCACAGCTTCTCTGGGCAATCTGTGCCATGGCCTCACCACCCTCACAGGGAAGAATTTATTCCCAACATTCCATCTAGTCCTGCGCTCTGTCAGTGTAAAGCCATTCCCTCTTGTCCTGGCACTCCATCCCTTGTCCAAGGCCCCTCTCCAGCTCTCTTGGAGCCCCTTTAGGCCCTGAAGAGGCTCCAAGGTCTCCCTGGAGCCCTTGTAAAAGCATCTCTACACCCCTCTCCCATCCTAAGAGGATCTGTATCCCAAAAAGCACCGAAGGAATGATCAGGATTTGCTGACCCTTCCCTGCTCCCTTGACTGTGTTTATGTCCTTGATACCATTCTCCCGTTCCTCCTCCTCCAGATGTTAGATAATATTTGGGAACAGCTGCTGCTTTGCCTGCCAGGCACACGCCACAAAACAAACCTCTTCAGAAAAAGCAGGTTTAAAAATACCTGACCTTAAATTTTCCTGCTGGAACACTGAGGATAACCTGATCCCACATCCTGGGCTGCAGCAGACACAGGCAGAGCTTATTCCTAACAGGATTTCCAAGGGCACAAACAGCCTTGAACAATTAGAAATTGCCTCAAAAAGCTGGTTTTGTTTTAAATTACAAGTTACTTCCACTGAAAAAAAGTGCTGTCAAGGCATCAAGCTGTCAGGAGCAGGC
The DNA here is from genome assembly GCA_013389985.1 of Dryoscopus gambensis. Lineage (NCBI taxonomy): Eukaryota > Metazoa > Chordata > Aves > Passeriformes > Malaconotidae > Dryoscopus > Dryoscopus gambensis. The sequence continues at coordinate 84,760 of WEIT01037709.1, read as the reverse complement.
ACAGGAGCTCCTTGGGGAATAGCTTCCCTTGGGGAAATTGCTGTATTCCTTGAGGAATAGTGGCAGCGGGTTGCAACTGGGAGACACTGGGAGAGTTAACGACCTTAAAATCCCACAAATTATTGATCTGGTGGAGGCAGGAGCTTCCCTGAGCCATCTCCCAGCTCACAGAGGAGCTGCAGAGAGGCTGTGGAAACTCCAGAGGCACAGGAAGGACCAGGACCGGGCACTTACTGGGAACAGCCATGCACTCTCCATCGTGGCTCCTCTTCGGGGACGCTCCCGGGCGCTCATACTTGCAGGAAAAAGCAGAAAGAGGATTTATACCCACCTGGTTTCTCAAGGATAAATCACTGATAGGATAAATCCCAACAAGAGCTCTCCATTTCAAGCCTTTATTTGGACCAGGGAATCTGTGCAGTCCCTTGGGAACTCAGGTTACTTTATCCCTGGCTATCAGGAGCATCACGATCAGGTGACAAGGCTGCAGCCACCACCTCCCTGAGTCCTGACTGGGATTTGAAACACAATCCCTGTTACACTAACTCTCCTCTGGACTGGAATTCCAGCTGCTCACACTCCCCAAAACACTTGCTGTCTTCAACACAAAGTGATATATTCCTGCATCTATCCACCGGCCAAATCCCAAAAGTTATCCGGCCTCGCCCCTGCCCCAGAAAGGGGGGAATGGCACAAGGGTGATGGATAGGGTTGATGAGCAGGGCAAGAGGGTTGGCCAAGAGCAGAAGATTAGGAAGTCCAATGCCTCTGTTCTCATCGGCAAGGATTTTGGAAGCTCCTTTGCAGGAAGCTCAGCATTCCTACCACAGCTCCAGAGGCTGGCTGCACTATCCAGGCGTATTCCGGGCGGATCAACCGCAGGCAGTTAATGGCAGCCAGGAAACAATTTCCCTGTTTCTGGAGCCCTCGGAGCGTCCGCACCTCCCTGCCCAGCCGCATGCCGTACTCAAACATCACAGTTCCAGCTGGAAACAGGGAAAAGTGCATCAGCCAACAGCCTGGAGGGGCCACACACCTGGCAGGGGCAGGGAAGGGGCGTCCCAGGCGGGTGGGCAGGTACAAGGTGCCATCCCAAGCTTTACCTTTCCGGTAGTTGTGCCGGTACACGTGGAAGGCGTAGAGCAGCTCGTAGTAGTTGTGAGTCATCAGATCCACGGCCCGAGCGTGGGACTCGATGATCCCGACGACCTGCAGTGCATGGAGGCTCCAGTGGGTCCATAATCCCTTTAAATGGAGGGTTGTGCCCCACCCCAAGCCGCGATCGCTGCGCAGGATTACCTCATTGTGCAGGTTCACGTAAGGGAATTCCACCAGGTCCTGGAGCTGGGATCGCTCACAGAGAACCACCACTAGCTGGCGTAGGCAGTCCAGCTGCCTGCAGAGGGAAGCACAACCCTTTGGAGGAGTGGGAATAAAGCAAGGAGCAGGAACAAAACCGGGATTTAAGGCACAAACAACCACTTTGTGACAACCTCCTGCTTCCAGATGAGCCCTGCAGGTTTTTTCCTGGCTTAGAACCAACTTAAACCTTCAAGTTTCTCCTGTGCTGGAAACAGAGATCCGCTGGAAAGGCCTCTCAGGAGGGCAGTCTCCCTCCCTCAACCAGTTAAAAAGCATTCCTATTTCTCCTTTGTTATTTCAACATTTTTCTCTGCTAGGATAAAGCTTCCTCTACCCAGTTCACTTTCCAAACTAAAACCTCAACACCAAATCTTTTCTTTATTAAACTACATCAGCTTGGCTCCTAAAGCTTTTAAACACAGAATGCTACACACCATCCTTCAGCCTCTTCCCTGGCTTTTTTTCCTCCCATTTTCCTCTTTTGAGAGGGTACCAATCCCAGGTGTCCTTCAGATGAACGTCCAAAAATGAACTCTACATTTTTAAACCCACCTCTACACATTAACTTAACACAGCAGCCGTGCCCCCCCTGCTAAAGTGTCGTTTTTCTTTCAGTTTCATGGAAAAATGGGACCACAGAACCTCCAACAAAGGGATAAGCCTGTCACCTACCTGCCTGGATCTGGGTTTTGCGTTAAGGCTACATAGGCTTCACTGTTGTGCCCCAACTCCAAGTGATGTTTGAAGATGCAGGTCCTCAAAGTAGCCTGAAAACAGCACAAACCAGTTATAAAACCAGCAAGAAATTCCTGTGGAAGAGGTTCCTGAAGAAACAGCTTGCCGGCAAAGAAGTGGCTGTACCTGGCTTCTCCAGTCATCTGCTGATTCCATGATGGCCAGGGTGGCCAGCTCGATGACCAGCTCTGGCAAACCCAGCATCTCCAACAAGCGAAGGACCTGGGGGGAAAACAGTACAGTAAAGAGTTGGCAAGAGGGGTTTTATTGTTGGTTTTTTTTTTAGGAGCTGCTCCTGTCCCTAAAGATTTTTAAGGGATTAGACTTAAAAAGTGAAGATTTGGGTAAACCACAGGGGTCTGGATGAAATCCCAGCACAACAGGACCAGGTTATGGCCTCTCTGGAGGATTCACCTCTGTGCACCGGGGATTTTTGAAGCATTTCGACATTAATGATTCGTTTTCTGGATCCTAAACCCAGGGAATCCCTCACCAAGAGCCCAGCTCCAGGCTTGCAGCCTGCCTGAACCACGACATTATGCAGAAGTAAGTTCTATCTCAGTTTAAACATATTCATTTTAATTTGCCTCAGCTTAATAACCTTCCCCTTAGGCAGCATCTTACATCGAGCCTGGACATGTCTGGCTTCTGCTTCCAGCAGCTGGATCTCATCCTGCCTTTTTCTGCTGGATAACAAAGTCCTTGACTATTAGGAAACCAATAGGTGGAAAGTACCTAAATTTCAGATACTAGGCTTCTCATTATCCCGAAACAAAGTAAACAAAGTACAGATGTTTCACACTGCAAAAACGAGTTTTCTGAGGCTCAAGTCACTTTCCCCACAGCCAGGGATCGAGCAGGAGTTCCCTCTCCAGTGTGGAAGGACTTGGTGCCAGTTTACCTGCCCAGGACCGTACCTTGTTGTAGTACTGCAGGCGTGGTGTGGAGACCACCTCGCCCTCCTCAGGCTGGATCAGCCTGTCCAGGAACTCCTCTCTTCCCACCTCAGAGGCAGCTTGGCAGAAGCAATCCAAAGCCTGGAAGCAGACCTGGAATCAGCTCGCTGTCCCCTCAGGTGACTAATCCACCTGCTGTACGGGTGAGGGGACAGTGCTGCCTGTCCCAAGCTTGTGAGATCATCCCCAAAAGCAGATCCCACCACGCTGCTCCAATCCCATCCTTTCCTAAAGGAGGCAGAGCTTGGGAAGGATGTTTCCTGTGCACCTCCTCCTTCCCAAGGGAAAAGGTCCCAGACCCTAGGGAGGAGATGAGGGAAGGCCTCACCTTGTGCCCTTCACCCATGACGAGGTAGCACCTGCCCATCATGAAGCAGCAGGAGCCCATGTTCACGTGGCACCATGGCTGCAGCAGGCGGATGTATTCCTACGGGAGAGAAGGAATGGGAGTGTGGATTCAGGTCAGCGCTCACTTGTGATCTGCAGGCACCCAGGACCAGCCAAGTTTTTGGCGGCCCCTTTAGCTGCTGTGCTCAGACAAATCCTGCTTCTCCAGCTCGGGGGCTGGTCTTTCCAGCCCCAAAGTCCCTTGGATGCACTTGGAATGTGGATGTCCCTTGGAATGGTTTCGGTTGGAAGGGACCCTTAAAGCCCATGCAGACTCATGTCCCTGTGAAAGGCAGGGACACCTTCCACTAGTCCCAGGTTGCTCCGAGCTCTGTCCAACCTGGCCTTGGACACTGCCAGGGATGGGGCAGCCACAGCTTCTCTGGGCAACCTGTGCCAGGGCCTCCCCACCCTCACGGGGAAGAATTTCTTCCCAATATCCCATTTAGTCCTGCCCTCTGTCAGTGTGAAGCCGTTCCCCTCTGTACTGTCAGTCTAGGTCCTTGTCCCCTCTCCAACTCTCTCGGAGCCTCTTTGGACAGTGGAAAACGCTCCCAGGAGACCTTGGAAGCTTCTCTCCTCCAGGCTGAACATTCTCAGCTCTCCAGAGCAGAGCTGCCCCAGGCCTGTAAGGGGGAGATATCCTTCACATGCTCCTGGGAAAAAAACTGCTCTAAACAGCTCCAGTGTCTGCTTGAAGCACCTCAGGAACAGCTTCCAACACACCCAAAAATCAGACGGGATTCTTCTTGCATCCTGTTGCAGGGAATGGCAGAGGAAATGTGGACAGAACATGGAGGGCAGAGCGAGGGCTGCAGGACAACGGGCAAGGCAGGTGCTAGAAGGGGAATACCTGTGCAGGAGAGGGCCAGCAGCCAAGGAAGCACATGGATTACAGCATGTGGGAGGGAGCGCCGGCGGCACTGAGGGCACAGATTAAGCGAGATGACCCAGCCTGGGCCTGTGCCAGCAGAGCATTCTCGTCATCCTTGGAGAAGCAGCCATGTCCTGCTAGCAAGGTTGTGGGACTCAGCAGGAATTGGGAGGAGAAACCAGGACTTGGAAGTCAAGTCACGTCTACAGGTGCACAAGCCACCAGCACCTCTTGCCTCACCTTTCCTGGCCATGAGTCCTCTCAAAACCACGTGGCGACGCATCCGGAGCCCGGATTCACTGCCTGGATTAGCAGCTACAAGGGCTAAATCCTGCTCCAGCTTGTCACACAGTGAGCAACACGGAGAGGCTTGGCCCGTGTCCCAGGCCTCTGCTTTGTCACCAGACCATCCCCGTGCCCGCCTGCTCCTTGCAAGGAGCTTCCTGTACCCCCACAATTTGGGTCACCGTGCTCACAGCAAAGCTGCTGTTATCTCCCCAGGCTCAAGGCACTTAATCCAAGTTTCCGTGACCGACTGGGATCAGGGAGAGGAACAGAAGGCAGTGGGGAAGAGGAGGAGCTGGGCTCTGCAGAGATAAAAGCCTGGAGGAGACACCAGCGAGGCGAAAGCAATGCGAGGAGATTCAAAGCCTGCACATATGCCAGGAGGGAGAACAACGCTGCTCCAGTCTTGGCATTTCCTGGCTAAAAACCTCTGAAGAATTGAAATTCTTCTCTCCATTCTTCTCAGCAGCAACACAAAAGGAAGCAATGCAGCCCCCAGGTATGAGGGGCTGGGAGGATAAAAGGTTCTGCTGAAAAACAGGTCGTGACTAACAGCCTGCCTGGCCCTGGTGCCTCCAGGAATGCCCAGACAGGGATGAAGCATCACGTGGAGCTGCAGACAAGGAATTGTGCGGGTCAGAACTCGAGCACAAGCAACTCCAGCTGCCAAGAGCACAGGGAGAGAGGTGGAGGAACAGTGATCTGAAATACAGCAGTCTAAAACCCCTGGAAATCAGCAGTTCACCATCCCTGCTACTGGGATGCCAGGAGCAGCCAGAGGTGGAATGATGATGGGTGTTTCTCACACTCTTCTGACTAACAAGGACATTTAAGAAATAGATGAGCCCTTTCTGGGCTGAGGAAATCCTTCTGAAGCCAGGTCCCATGGGCAATCGCGGGCAAAGGTGGTACAGGAACACCAGCAGCCAACAAGCTCTAGGATTGCTGGGATACTTAAACAGGCTCTGCAAAGATGTTTCAGGAGCGCAGCGTCACGCGGTCACACAAGCCCTGGGAGAATGAACTCCTCCATGGACAGGGAATAGCATAAACCTGAGTATCTGGGTGTTCTTGAAAACAGATGAAAGAGAAAATTCAGAAGATGATTCCCCCATGGCAGGGGAGTGGAATGAGATGAGCTTTAAGGTCCTTTCCAACCCAAACCATTCCAGGATTCTGTGACAGACCGGTGGTGGTTTTAAACTAAAACAGGGGAGATTTACATTGGATATTGGGAAGGAATTCTTCTCTGCGAGGGTGGGAAGGCCCCGGCACAGGTTGCCCAGAGAAGCTGGGGCTGCCCCATCCCTGGGAGTGTCCAAGGCCAGGTTGGATGGGGCTTGGAGGAACTTGGGATAGTGGATGGTGTCCCTGCCCATGGCAGAGGGTGGAACTGAATAAGTTCTGAAATCCCTTCCAACCCAAACCATTCCAGGATTCCACGACTAGGGGAAAGTAGAACTCCAGCACTTGGAAAGATGATGTTTTGGGGAGTTTTCCAGCACCTGTGAGAGGGCTGGCGTGACGCACTCACCTGGAGCTGGGTGTACTGACAGCTCCCCATCAGGCACTCTGGGAAGAGGAAGCTGGGATTGCTGGGCCATCTGAGCAGAGATTAAGGAACACAGGAGAATCCAGTCTGGAGAGCTTGGAGAACTAGTCTGGAAGCCAACATGCCTCTCATGCTCCGTTTGTGGGGGGAAAGGAGAGAAGATTAAGCTGCTCTTTATACAAATCATTATTCTGTAATAAGATTTATCCATATTAGAACAAAATCACCAGTACATCTAATCCCCAACCCGTTACCCTTCCAAATCCCCCAGCATCCCACCCCACCAAGTCAAGTACCGAGAGCTCAGGGGCTTAAACTCAAAAACTCAAATCCTTTATCGTGCACTTAAACAGGATGAAATCTGTGAAATCTTAAAATACCCACAAATCCCATTAATGCCAACAACCTCGCTCCTTCAGGAGGCTCGTCTTGGAAAGTAGGGGGTGGAAGACTGATTTTGGAACAGCAGGAGGCTCAGTGGCAATGGATTCACAGCCAAGGATACAGGAGAGGCAGAAAATCAGCCACTATTGAGGTGATGAGGTGAGGCCAGTTCAAACTTGTCTCAGCCAAAGAGGTGTTTGGTTGCAGGAACAGTCGGGATATGATGTGTTTTCTGGCCACTTCCTGAAAGAAGAGCTCTACGATTGTCTGAGGGCCGGATACTAGAAGTACAAATTAAAGGAACAGTGAGTAGAGGGCCTGCAGCAGAGATCCCAGGTTTTCCACCCTGTGCTGTGCTCATCAGCCCAAACAGCACAGATTAAGTCAGGGCAAACCAAAAGCACGTTCCACACTCCAACTTGTTGGTTTTGGATTTCTCCTGCTGTCTGGTTAAGTCAGAGGGAGCAGCAGGAGATCAAAGTGTCCCATCCTGCAGTGTTTATTAACCACAGCTCAATTAAAACACACAAAAAACAGCTCTGCTCCCTCTCCACTTGTTATTCCCAGCCCAGCTGCAGCTTTCCAGCACAACAGGGCTGAGGGAGTGCTGAGCTGGCTGTTCCAGTCCCTCCCTCCTCATTCCAGCACCCCAAAAACCCCCCTTGCTGACTGTCCTCGACGCCTCTCCCCGAGCTGCCACCTCCTTCCCTACATTTCACATATTTTCCCCACAGAACAGTGGCCAAACAGGACTCTCCTCATGAGCCAGCCAAGAAATAACCCACGACACCAGCGCGCACAAAGGATGTTTTCAACTTCCCTGACATTTCCAGCTGCCTCCTGCACCCAGACTCTCCGTCAGTGAGAGCTCGGGCTCTGAGGATCACTGGTGTCAGAAAGTACAGGAAGCTCTTTCCCAGCTCACACGCCACACTGCTGCCTGTTTGTCCCAGATTTCCCCAGCTCCTTCTGAAGTATCTCAGCCTCCAAGTGCTGACTAGTCACAGCAGGCTCTTACCTGCATGTTTCCTTCCCATCCCTGTTCACCTCCTCCCTCTGGAACCACTTCAAGGCCCACATTTCCCTAATTAGGCTGCCTCATATTCTCCCAACAAAAAACTAACCCAAAACTTACATCTTTGCAGCAAAACTTTAAAAATATGAACCAAATATCAGCTGCAATGTCCTGGGGAGGTATTTCCACATTTTCAAACGTGTTTTGAGCAAGTACTTCTACATTTTAATGCTTCCCTGAGCTGCTGCAGGGTAAAGGCTGGAGAGCAGGACACACTGGATGGAGCAGGTTGCTCTGAGCAACTCTAGCTAGTGGAAGGTGTCCCTGCCATGGCAGGGGGTGGAACTGGATGAGCTTTAAGGTCCTTGCAACCCAAACCATTCCAGGATTCTCTGACAGACCTGGTGTGAGCTACTACAGCCACTGTAAAGTACATGCAGGGTGAGTTTGGCTGATGCTGCCGGGGTTAGAATGAAAAAACTTTTGGCTGAGTGAGGCATTCCCATCCTTCTCAGGCTGAGAGTAAAATCCGAGTTCAACCTCCAAGATCCTTTGTTGTTTTGTTTTTTTGTGGACAGCCCGACAAACATCCCCACTTAAATCAGGGTCATTCAACCACACAGTCCATTAGCTCCCTGCATAAAGCACTTCCCTCAGGTGGCAGACAGGCTTAAATAACAGAAAGGGAGAGTTGATGATCCGTGGACACCTTACCCAGTTTGTGTGGTGTCAGAACCGTGGTGTCTGCTAGCTCCAACACAGAGAGATGCTGCAGATTAGATTCCCTAGGGAAGAAAGGAGCCATCAGTGAAGAGACAACAAAACACCTCCCGCTTTAATTGTGCTCATTGTTCAACTCCCACGGAGCGCAGAACAGCGAGGCCTCTCAGGGCAGATTTAGCACAAGGCAGAGTCAGCTCAGAACATGGAAGGGAAAAAAATCCTCCCCAGTGCTCCTGGAGTGATACTCCCACAGCAATCACCTGCTTTCCCCACCAGGAAGGGCATTTCAGGTGGATTCAGAGGAATCAAAGCCAGGCCAGGGAGAGACTTACAGCGTGTCCACAGGGACGTCGGAGGCCAGGCACTGGCTCGCCCACCGGATCAGGAAGTAGGACAGCAGCAGGGGAGAGGTGCGGTGCAGCAGGTCCTGCTGGGACTGGAAGAACTGTCCACCTCCCAAAACCATCTGCAAGGAAAGCACAAAGCTTGGCACACCTGGAGCAGCGGCAGGACAAGGGCAACCAGAGCGGTTTGTGTCAGGCCCAGCTCATCTCTCCTGCGAACACCAAGGTGTTCAACAGCCTGGCAGGAACTGAGCCCTCCCAGGGAACCAGCAGGACTCTTGCCCCACCTCTGGAAGTGTTCATGGCCTGGTTGAAAGCGGCTTGGAGAAACCTGGCCTGGTGGAAAATGCCCATGCCCATGTGAGGGGCTCGGAATTAAACAGTCTTTAAAATTCCTTCCAACCCAAAGCATTCCAGGACTGTTGTCCCTGAGACTGAAATCATGGCTTTGCTGCAGAGATCACCTCAGGATCTCCATAAACGCCAGCAAAGAGCAGGAGTCACAGGAGAAGAAACAATCCGAGCTTTTGAAGGACACAGGTACACCTAGGTGGGAAAGCAGCAGGTCACATGCCTCATGGTCTGGGAGAGCCCAGCTCCAGAGGGCACCTTGCAACTCACCTTAAATGCTACTAGGACAACCTTATCCAGGAAAAAGGGATCTATTTTCAACCAGGAAACTCCTGGTTAATTTAGGTAAATAATATTGGTTTACACAAGGCTGTCCTTGTCTGGGGACTTGTTCCCTGCATCCATCCGAAGCAGCAGCACCGTGCCTCACGTGGCCTCAGGGCTGATGGGACAGACCCAGACCAGTCCATCCGACCGCCCCAAACACAGCTACCGTAGTGGGGGCTGTTTGCTCCGGCTGGAGCAGCTTCCAAGGGGCTGAAACTGCAGCCTCGGAGTGTGCTGCAAGACAGCGGAGCTGCCATCGGTGCCGCGAGAGGGGTGGGGGATAGCGGGGAGAGCTGCATGTGCTGATTCATACAGGAGGCTGGAATCCATGCCCTCCTCCCACAAATACAGCTTGGCTTCCTGCTTCCTGGACGCTCAGCGTGGAATAAAGGGAATTAGACTGCTTTGCTTAGGAAGACAAAAGCAGCTGGAGGAGAGAGCAGGACCTGCCCAAGCCTGGGGCTATTCCAACAGCCTTGTGGGAAGAGACAGAGCTCCGCCCTGCACCACCAGCAGAACCCCACAGCGTTCCCGAGTCCCAGGAGCGTGGCAATAGCTCCGGGCGCTGTACTCACGGGATCTCCGAGGCGCAGCAGGAGCTGCTGGAGGATGAGCAGGTCCCGGCAGAGGAGGAAGCGGACGGTGCAGATCTTGGCCACCCCCCCGCACACCACATGTGCCGCGGTGCCGCTGCCGAACAGCTGGGACAGGCTCATGCGCAGCGCCAGGTGAGGAGCTGCGGGGAAAACCACCAGGTGAGGCAGGAGCCGCACAGGCAGGAATAATTCCCAGGATAAAGGCACTTCCCAGCGTTTCCCAGAAGCTGGTGAAGAGCTTTCACCTCTTTCCATGTCAGCGTCTGTCTCGTAGTCCATCTCTCGGATGAGCAATCCAATGGCATGGATGGGGTTCCTGATCTCCTGCAGTTTGCTGTGGATATCCTCCATCACATTTTCCCTGCACAATCAGAAAGATCCTCATCATCGGGAACGGCAACCTCAGGTTCCAACTGAAGAGGGCTCCCTTACGCTCCCTTCCAGTGAGGATCAGTATCTGATCAGCCTGGACATTCCTAAATGGAATCCTTGGCTGGCTTGTGAGTTTTATTACGGCGCCTGCAGGGACCAGTCTATTTATTCCACTCCCTCAGGCTACCAGGAAATACCAGCCAGATAGTTGGCATTCCACGAGAGAAATCATTTCAGGTTAGCACAGGAACCACATGGTTTGACCAAGGCTCTGACCTCTCCCTACTGTCTCCAGGCAGTTCTTTCCATGCCTAGCAGGAATTTTTCCCTCTCCTGGTCTCTAGGTTCTGGGTGGAAGACCCTGCTAATGACACCAAACCATGGTCCCCATCCCTGGAAAAGTCTTCTGCAGCACAGGGCAAGGAGCCCACACATCTCAAACGCCCTTGGATGTGAAGCAAGGACAGCTCTGGACAATCCCAGCTCAGCCACCCTGAGAAGCTTCTGGAAAACACATCTCCTTACGTGTCATTAGCTATCAAGTCCTCCAGGATCTGCTCTGCAGCCTTTTCTGGAGGCTGGAGGCGGGAGCAAGCCATTTCCATGATGAATGCCATTTCCATGGAAATTGATTCTCCGATCAGGCGAAGGCACTGGACAAGACAGACAACATCACGAGACATCTCCAAATCTGCAATGAAAGAATCTAACTGTGTATTTTCCAAGAGATTTCCAAGGGAAGGTGGGAAGACCATGCAAAAGCCAGTTAGTTCAGCTCCTATCACCAGTAACAGCAGACTGGTCCCAGTTCCCTGTGCCAAGCCCTTCCCCAGCAACGACGAGGCTAAATTAAAGCTCAGGAGTTGACAAGGGAAAGATTTGGGCTTTAGTATTCAGAAAATCCAAAATGATGCAACAATATAAAAATTAAATTCCCTCCAAGGGATCTTTTCCAGCCACAGGTTGAAAGGAAATAATTAATGCAAAAAAAAATATCCTGGAGAAAATGGCTCAGCTTGGCTCTGCAATCCTTTATGGATGAGATACTAAATTAAATCCCATTTTTTGAGACCGTGACTGTTTAAAACAGCCAGGGCACGAACTGCTGGGGCTCCCAAATCCAGCCCAGGCCTCCAGCTTTCCTTTCCTTTCCTGCTCTACAAAAAGCTCAACCAAACGGATAACGATCCCGCCTCATAAAAATATATAAAAATCATTCAAGCATGGAAGTGGAGCTTAGGTAACATTTTCCATTGCCTTTTTCCTAGTGAAACACCCTTCCAGGGCCAGCAAAGCACAGAGGGCACTGTGGTGACAATATGAATGACATGTTTTCCATGCTCTGGCATTCACTTCCCAGAGACAAGGAACGGCACAGCCCCTTTCCACAGCTGATGTGAAAACACTGCATAAATCCTGGAATGGTTTGAGTTGGAAAGGACCTTAAAGCCCATCCAGTCCTACCCCCTGCCATGGGCAGGGACACATTCCACCACCCCAGGTTGCTGCAGGCCCTGTCCAACCTGGCACTGGACACTGCCAGGGATGGGGCAGCCACAGCTTCTCTGGGCAACCTGTGCCAGGAACTCCCCACCCTCACAGGGAAGAATTTCTCCCAACCCCAAAAATTCCATGATTCCATGGGCAGCTTTGACACTATTTTCTAGTTGCTGGAGTGAGCATGATGACAAGTTTCACAAAGTAAGCACCCCTGCAAAGCCAAAATAAAACTATCTCCATGCAGCTGTTGATCAGGAGCCCTTCACGAGATCTCTGAAGCTCCCACATCCCTGACAGGAGGGAAGAAATTCCGTGTCTCCTCACCTTCAAAGATGGCAGCATCGTCCTCGGTCAGGAGGTGCTCGTTGGAGAGGAGATAGAGATGATCCACCAAGGAGCAGGGCACGAGGAAGGACATGGAGCCCTGAAAGGTGAGGAGAAAGTCCTTGGGCTTCCCAAGTCCTCTGGGAATCGCACCACTCTGTCCAGGGAATCTCACCACCACCCAGCCTCACCTTCTTCAGCAGGCACACCATGCTGGTGTAGGGGTTCAGGTGCAAGGCCAGGGGCCGGGAAAGAGCTTCCTGGTACTGCAGGCAGCAGGCATAGAACTTGGACCAGAATTCCACCTGCAGTTGCCAAAACTCCTCCGGGGAGCACTCATATTCTGTCACACTGCCCTGGAACTAGCGGGGGCAAAACAAGGGAATCAGGAATAGTGGAGTAAAATAAGGACAAACAGGATAAAATGAGAGAAACTCAGACCCAAAAGGACAAAGGGATCTCTCAGGTAGGCCCCCTAATAATTGTTATTTGGATTATTTGGAAGATAATCCCTCTATTTCGGATTCTCTTCCAAAATGATGAGCAACAGCTCTGCATGGTGGTGGCCTGGGCAGCGTGTGATGAGTGACCCAAGCGCACGACGGGAGCAGAGACACAACACCCAGAAGGATTCCAAAAACCCAGGATGGAAAGGAAATCCCAGGCAGGAAGGATGAAGACTTGTACTTTTTAAAAAGTCACATCATTTCCTTTGGAGAAATAAAGGATAAACCAAGGCCTGGGGTCACTTGGCACCTAAAACATCATGACATCATGTACAACACAATATCCTGGAAGGAAAATCCATCTCACCTCGTTTTCCACAGCTAAGGTGACCTCTTTCCTTAACTCATCCCACGTCAGATCCACGTGCCTCTCAGTTCCTTGAGAAAAGATCTGCAAAGCAGCACAGGAAACTTGGATTTTAAGGCAAAATAAAAGTCTCACCAAGAGTTCAAGCAGCACTGAGTGAGGTAAAGCAGGACAAGAGCACAAGCCAGCACTTTGTGGGATGGAAGTGTTAAAAGAAAGGTCTGGATGCTAAATTTAGGATACATGGATGCACGGCAGTGTGCAGCCACCACACCTCAAGGGATTTAAAAGCCACGTGATGTGGCATTTGGGGACATAGCTTAGTGGTGGCTTTGGCAGTGCTGGAGGGAACGGTTGGATTCCATCATCTCAGGGAGCTTTTCCAACCTTAACAATTCCATGATTCCATGACAGATCCTGACAAACAGCACCACAGGGCGCCGAGTCCCCATTCTCCTGGCTAAATCAGCAGGAATGAAAAACAAGCTCAGGAACTTGCTGTGCTATCCAAGGGGAAAAAAAACAATCATCTGGATTCCAGGTTCCGCCCCTGGCTGTGGGCACACAGCAGCTGCAGCGCGGCCCAGCAGCCACCAACTCGCTCCAGGGATTCCCCATGAAAACATGCCTGGCAAGAGCTCCAAGGAATCCTGCTGCCTCACATCTAAAGAGCCAGGAAGAGGATGAACAGAGAGCAGCCCAAATTCCTTCTCACCTACCTGCAAAGCCTTCTGGATAGCTGCATTAGTGAACCGGCCCGGCATGAAGAGATATTCCAGGTAGGTTTCCTGCAAAGAGATCAGGACTTAAGGAAGCTCAAGGGTAAGGAGAACATTTAAGCTGGTGTTTCTGGTCTTTCCTCCCATTCTCAACATCATCCCCTGGATCTCTGTTTCTGTCCAGACCTTGCTCCAACCTGGGATCAAAAAATGCCTCCTGCACACTCCAGACTGTTTATTCCCGTTTTCTTTCCTGAGTGACCCCATTATTTTTTGGTGCTGTTTTATGGCTGGCTCACCCTGGGGTCCTGATCCTGTCGGACCGTCACCTCCTCCTCAGGGAGCGGCTGCACAAACACCTGGTTCCACTGGCCTGCAACATTCCTGAAAGGAAACACACCTGGAATCATCTTGGCATCATCCACCTGAACCGAACCTGTGGCTTTCACCAGCAATAACAGCCCTCTGGGTGTGGAAACAGGAGATTTGCACAGTGACAAGGGACAGATATTAGCAGGAGAGGTTAACTGTGGCATTCCTAGCCATTAGCTGATGGAACAGGTTGGAATTCTTCATTCAAATCAACGTTCTCCTCATTCCACGAGCTCACAAGCAACTCTCAGACTGACCAGTAGCTTCTTCTCCCAAAATTTGCACATTCACAGCATTTTTCATCCACTGTTCAACTCCCTGGCTCTGCTTTATATTCAGGGATGATCCTTTCCTATCACCATCTCCCTGAAACATGTTTTTTCCTGGAAGGGACCACATGGTTGTTTTGAAGGAGCTGTGGGGAAGCACAGCACTCTCTCTGCCGCACTCAAACTCCATTTTCAGCAATCCTGTTGCCTGGATTTTTACATCTTCCATGTTCCGGCAGCTTGAGTATAAACCTCTAAGTTGAGGAGCTCTGTCAGGGTTTTCCTGCAGTTATCCCAGTGATCCCTGCCCAAAACTCACTGCTCAAAGTTGATGTATTTCACAACAGTTTGGTTCTCCTCGTTGTGCCACAGTGCCCAGATCTCGGCTGAGGTTAAGGCAAAGTCAACCAGAGTCTCCTAAAAAAGAGGGAAAGAGCCAATTTCCTTTGTTATCCCCAAATTAGAGTCCAGCAGAGAAACGTGGGTACTTAGCAACAGCAAAACATTCCCCTGTGGAATTTAACAGGCTTTGGGAATTGCTCAGCTTGGAAAAGAGAAAGCTTTGGGGTCAACTGCCCCTTCCAGTCCTGAGAGAAGCCTACAAGAAAGATGGAGAGGGATTTTGGACTAGGGCTTGGAGCGACAGAACAAGGGGGAATGGCTCTAAACTAAAAAATAGGAGATTCAGATGGGATATTGGGAAAAAATTGTTCCCTGTGAGGATGCTGAGGTTGCCCAGAGAAGCTGTGGCTGCCCCATCCGAGGCCAGGGTGGACAGGGCTTGGAGCAACCTGGTCTAGTGGAAGATGTCTCTGCCCACGGCAGGAGGTTGGAACGAGATGAGCTTTAAGGGGTCCCTTCCAACCCAACCATTCCATGACTCCGTAAGTTAAATCCCAAAGTCCAGGCCTCTCCCTTCTGGGGGCCAGGCCCCAGCTCTCACCTGCGAGGAGAACAGGGAGGAGATGTGGTCAAGGCTGTAGCGGTTGCTCTCAGTGCTCACCAGCTGGAAGACACAAAACTAAAAACACACCTCATAAATCATTTCCTGAAAGACTAAATGAACACATTTCAGAGAATCTCATCATTCCAGTCCCTCTCCCTGCCTGGTGTTATGGGTAACAGAACCCAGAGGACATGAGGGGTGAGCTGAGCACACCACTGGACCCTCTGCACCGACATCCTGGCTTCAGCCCTCTCCCCAAGGACGCTCATCCCTGCCTGGACCCAAAGGACTCCCAGCTCTTTCTAAACACTAAACCTGAAAAACTGAAAGACCACCACACCTGGCACTGCCAGTGACCATAAGATGTGGGAAAAGAAGGAAACTAAGGTGGGAAAGCCCCAATTCCTCAGCGGCAGGCCCAGCTCTACATGTTCTTCCCAGAGGAGAGCACTCATGGGACAGCAGGACTCATGTTACACACTCCTGTTCTGTATGGGAATTCCCTGGAGAATGGGATAAGCTGTCCAACAGATGAGCCTGGTTTGTGCCGTCATTCCCCTCCTGCTAAATTTATCGTTCTCCACAAAAGGTCCTCCCCAAGCTGCAGAAGCGTCCACGCTCCCAGGAGCCTGGCGAAAACACACCATCAGCATTTCCATGCTTTTAGCTCCTTTTGGACCTTTCCTTTTCCCACGGCACATCCATGCTTTCAGAGTAGGACGTAAACAAGCGAACTAGCCCTCACGGATCAGCTTAGTCACACAGGGAATTCCACTCCCAGAGCTCGGGCACACATATCCCGCAGTGTTGTGAGGGGAAAAATGTTTATTTAGAAAGCACTGATCCCTCCAGAGGGTCACACGTGAAACTTTTCCCTATTTCTTGCCTTCCAAACCCAAGTCCTAGGGGAATGACTCCTCTTCCCACAGCCTGAAGAGCCCGTGGCTCCCTACCTGCCCTCGCTTGGGAGCGTGCATGTAGACTCCCAGGTAAAGACCCAGGGACTGGGAGAAGGCCAGGCGCAGGCGGTGCCCGGTGCCGGCCGCCAGCCGCAGGTCCCTGCTGACTGGCATGAATTCCAGCAGGTCCGCCACCATCAGGCACATCTGATCCTGCAAACAACAAAAGTATCAGGAGAGCGGCTTAGGAAATACTCTGGATTGAGAAACTGCTCGTCTCCTCCCTCTCCTTCCCCTTCCAGACAACATCTGCCCAGACTTCTCCACAAAGGATGTAAATTAAGGCTCCATACATTTACCTGAACCACTCCTTGGCTTCTCCCAGAGCACCTGGGCCCCTTCCCACCAATCCCACGGGCTGCCGGAGCCCAGGCACGAAGGATAAAGCTTCCCCTCCCTCCCACGGCACATTCCAGTGCCACTGAGCCGTGAAAGCGCCGTGCTGCTCCATTAGCTCCGGCACTCAATATCTGGAGCAAGAGGCTTTTATTAACTTCTTGTTGACAAAGACACTTTCATTACTGCTGAAAGCAGGAGAAAATCCATTCGGGATGGGTCCTTGGGCCTCAAAGCACTCCTGCCTGCCTTCCCAAACGCTCCAGTAGGTCTGGAAATAATCCTTATTCCAGGAATGAGGGTGGGCAGGAAACTCCTCACTTCCCAGACGCTGCTACAAACGCTACAACTGTTCTCACACATTATCCCAAATCCAAGCACGGAGAAGCCACAGCAACAATTTAATGGGAGACAGATCCATGCCAAGCACTCACCCGTGATTCCTTGGGCTTCATTTTGCTCCCTCAAACCCAGGTTCTGCTCACCTTGTAGGACCACATCCGGAGCTTATGGTCCTGGCAGAGGGCGAAGAGGAAGGCGTCGTGATCCAGGCAGTGCACGGAGAGGCTGACGGGCACATCCGAGGGGCCGCCATCGCCTCTGGAAAACCAGAGCTTACATCAACACCTTCGAAGAAAATTCCCCATCCCTGGAAGTGTCCAAACCCAGCCTGGACAGGGCGTGGAGCAACCTTGGTGCACAGATCCAAGGCACTGGGGTTCCACCATTGAGTTTAAATCCAAATAAACCAGCGGGGTGAGACCAGAAGAAGGGAACGTTTCAGCATCCACAGAGCAGAGGATCCCACCACACCAGTGACACCAAGTTCTTCATCTGCTTTGGTAGAGCTGAAGCACATTCCCACTTCCCCATCCCCAGCCTGGTACTTGCAGAATGCAGGTGAAGGACCCAGAGGGAAAAAAGGATCCGAGCAGCCCCAAACATGCCCCCAAGCAGCCTCCAGCATGGGTCCTGCCAGCCCCTGACAAGGATCCAAGAAGCCAGGAGCATGGATCCTGCCAGCCCCCCGGCAACA
>WEIT01037709.1:42788-53198 GCA_013389985.1 Dryoscopus gambensis | reverse complement strand
GGTGGCATTCGCCCCCCCGCCATCCAGGGGGGTTATTTCTTTTTTGGGAAGAAGCTGAAGCGTTTCTCCTTGTCCTTGCGGGGCAGGGGGGCTTCAGGGGGGGCCGGAGGTATGGGCAGGGGGAGGGGAAGGCTCTGTGCCTTCCCGCGGCTGCCCCGACACTCCATGATGGCCGCGCTCAGCCCCTGCAGCCAGGCCTGTAGCTCCTCCTGTGGGCACGGGGCAGGGTGGTCATGGGGGGCTCCCCTGTCCCCTCAGCAGCATCCCAGCCACCCCCAGGGCCCCCTGGGTGATGCCAGTTGCTCCATGGTACCCATGTCCCCGTGGGCACTGCCAGCCTCTCACCATGTCCTCATGGCACCCCTGGCCACCCCCTGCCCCTCTGAGCATTGCTGGCCACTGCTGACCACGTCCCCTGGCCATTCCTGTATACCCTTGGTCACTGCTGGCCACCACCATGTCCCTGGACATCTACAGCCACCCCATGAACCCCTGGGCACTACTGGTGTACTGCTGGGAACAACCAGCCACCCTTTGTCCCTCTGGCCCTCTCTGACCACCCCTGTGTCCCCTGGGCACCACTGGCCACCCCATGTCCCCTTGGGCACTGCTGACCACAACCACATCCCCCAGCCACTCTGAGTCCCCTGGGTTCCACCAGCCACCCTGTGTCCCCCCTGGCCACCCCTCACCTCATCCTTGCCATGGAACAGCCACTCGCTGCCATTGCTGAGCCTAGGGACAGAGCACAGACATCAGTGCCATGTGTGCCATGCCTGCCCACCGTGCCACCCCGCATGGCGCTGTGCCCTCACCGGAGCTTGAAGACGTGTTTCTTCTTCTTGTAGCCCGCAGGCACCTCGCAGCGGGCATCCCACAGCCCCAGGGGCTCCTCGCCCTGGCACGGCAGCCCCAGCGCACGGCTCTTGGCGTCCTTGAAGAAGGCGAGCTGGCCACCCCGCAGGACGCAGTACCGCGTGCTCCACGACCTGCGCCAGCACCGTGTCACCCTGGGGACACCGCCCCGCCGGGGACACTGTGCTCGCCACCGCCGCCGCCATGCCTACCGGTTGGATGCGCGCTTGGTGGCCGCCTCCAGGTCATGCTTGCGGCCGAGGTAGCCCTCCAGCTGGACACTGCTGACACGGGCGGGCAGCGTGGCCGGCTCCTCTGGCTCCTCCCGCGGTGGCCGTGGGGTTGGTGACACCGGCTCCTCGTCACCTGTCCTTGGCACCAGCTGTCGCGAGGCAACGGCGTGGTTACGCCGCGGTGTCGCCCACCCACTGCCACTGATGGACCCACGGCGAGGTGTTGTCCCCTCCCGTGATGTCACTGGGCACACGGGTTGCTGTCACCAGTGGGTCATGGACCTCAGTCTGGCGCTCCGGTGACCATGTACCAGTGACCTGTGGTGACCAGTGCCAGTGACCTCACCAGCTCCGGTATGTGGGAACTGGTGGCTACTGGGAAGACCCCAGTGAGTGGCTGGGTGCCAATGACCCCACCAGTTCCGATATGTGGGAGCTGGTGACTGCTGGGAGGACTGCTCAGCACCCCCATCCCAGATGTGATCCCGCAGTGAGTGTCTGGGATCCTGCAGTGAGCCCAGCCCTGGGACCCTCCGTGCAGTGCCAGTGACCCTGCCAAATCCAGTGTGTGGGAACTGATGGTTATTGGGAAGACCCCAATGAGTGGCTGGGACATGGTCCAGCCCTGGGACTCAGTGCAGTGTCAATGTGTGTGAGTCAACGTGTCCAGCTCCAGTGTGCAGAAATTGGTGGCTATGGGGAGGACCCCAGTGAGTGGCTGGGACATGGTCTAGCCCTACGACCCCCAGATCTCAGTGCCAGCGACCCCACCAGCACCAGTATGTGGGAACTGGGAGGTACTGGGAAGACCCCAGCAATCAGCTGGGACCCTCAGCACAGTGCCAGTGAAGCCACCAGCTTCAGTACACAAAAACTGGTGGCTACTGGGAGGACCCCAGTGAGTGGCCAGGACACAGGCCAGCCCTGGCACCCCCCGTCTCGGTGCCAGTGTCTCCTCAGATTTGGGGTGATGAGGTTGAACCAAGCTAGATGAGCAGTCCTAGGAGCCACCTCAGTGTTGTCGCCAGCCCAGGGGACTTGGGGTGGTCCGGTTGGGGAATGTGGTGCCCAACAAAGGGGACGCCCATCCAGTCGGGTGCCACAGGAGGGGCTTGGCCAGGGCCCCTGTACCCAAGGATCCAGGAGATGCCCATGTCCCTGAGCAGGCAGAAATGGTCTTGTCCCCAGGTGTGTGGTCATGGGCCTTGTCCCCAAGCAGGCGCATGTGATCTTGTTCCCAGGGAGGCAGGAGATGTCCCAGGCAGAAGGAGCTCCCGTCCCCAAGCAGGGGAAAGTGTCTGTGTTCCTGAGCAGGCAAAGAGCACCCTGTCCCCAAGGAGCTGGAAAATTCCCATATCCCCAAGAAAGCAGAGCAGGGCCCTGTCCCCAAGGAGATGTCCCTGTCCCTGAGCTGGCAGAAATGCTCTTGTCCCCAGGTAGGCTCTCAAGGATCCTGTCCCCAGGCAGGGGAAAGTGATCTGGACCCCAGGGATCCAGAGGATGCCTGTGTTCCCGAGCAGGCTGGCAGTAAGCAGAGAGCACTCCTGTCCCCAAGCAGTTGAAAGTGGCCATGTCCCCAAGTAGGCAGAGATGATCCTGTTCCTGAGTAGTCAGAAGATGCTCATGTCCCTGTGCTGGCAGAAACGATCTTGTCCCCAAGGAGCCAGGAGATGCCCATGTCCCCAAGCAGGCAGAAGAGGCAGAAGGGCTTCCTGTCCCCAAGGAGCCAGAGGATGCCCATGTCCCTGAGCAGGCTGGCAGCAAGCAGAGATGGCTGCTGTCCCCAAGCTGATGAAAGTGGCCATGTCCCCAAGCAGGCAGAGGGGCACACTGTCCCCGAGTAGCCAGAAGATGCCCATGTCCCTGATCAGGCACAAATGAGTTTGTTCCCATGTAGGCACTCAAGGATCCTGTTCCCAGGCAGGGGAGAGTGATCTGGTCCCTGAGGAGCCAGGAGATGCCCAAGTCCCCAGGCAGGCAGAAGAGGCAGAAGGGGTTCCTGTCCCCAAGCAGGCAGAGCCACAGAGAACCATCATGTCCCTGTGCAGGCAGAGCAGGTGGGAGGAGCAGAGAGCTGGCACAGGGTGACAATGCCCTGTGGGCGACGATTCCTTGCAGGGTGACAATGCTGCAGGGCGTAACGATGCCCCACAGCGTGCTGATGCCTTTGCTGATGCCTTGTAGAGTGACAATGTCACACACGGTGATGATGCCCCACGGGGTGACAGTGGCCCACGGAGTGACAATGTCCCATATGTGACTGTATCTCTTGGGGTGATGATGCTCCACAGGGAGATAATGGCCCACAGGGTGAAAATTCCCCGCAGGGTGCCGATGATGTCCCACAGGGTGACAATGCCCTGCAGGGTGACGATGCCCCGAAGGCTGCTGATGTCCCATACAGCCATGAGGTCCCTTGGGGTGACACGGTGGCCCCAGGGCAGACATTCCAACTCTGGCCGCTGCACTGATCCCAGACACACGCATACACCATGGGTGCCACCCCTCATGTCACCCCAGGAGATGGGGCAAAGGGGACCCGCAGCACCCCTCTGCCCGCCCAGCCTTTTGGGGGTAATTCAGCATTTATTCAACACAAGGCAAGAACAAGGTGAAGGTTGGGCATGCAGGGATCTGTCAACACAGTGGGGTCACGGTCACAGGGGCATGCAGGGACATGCAAGGACACCTTTTTGGCCATTGGGGAAGGTAAGAGCTAAACTGAAGAACTGACCGGCTCTGGTCCATCCGTGGTGGGCAGCGAAGTGTCCTGTGTGCTCTCATCCTTCCTCTTCTCCTCCTCTTCCTCCTCCTCCTCAGACCTGCACAGGGAGACGGTCAGTCAGCATCCCCATCCCAACGTGATCCCACAGGGATGGGGCTGGCTGCTGCTCTCCTGTACTCCTGAGGGAGGAAAGCCCTGTCAGAGCAAGGCTTGACCTTCATCTCTTTATCAGCATCAATTTACTGCTTGGAAAAAGCAAATTGCTAAAAAGCCCCTCAATGGTTTGAGAAGAGGGATGTGGATGCTGTGTTCCTGGTCACATGGAATGGTGGTGGCATCCCTTACCTGACCTCCAGCTCTCCATCCAGATCCAGGCGGTAGTCGGGAGCCTCGGAGCGCGTCGTCCCATCCCGCACCAGCCCCTCACGCAGGGACCGCCCGCCCAGGAGCTCCAGCTGCCGGGGAAGGGGTGAAGATGTTAAGGGATGGGGGGGAGACTGAGGCAGGGCAGGCAGAGGCCTCATCCCGAGCCTTTCTCACCGTTGTCAGCTTCCTGAGGGCGGCAATGCGCTCCTCCCAGGTGGCCGAGGACTTCTCAAAAGCCTCGTGCCGCTTCAGCAGCTTCTCCACTGCATCCACCGTCTGCCCGTAGTCACTGCTGGCCAGGTAGGGCTCCTGAGCCATGAGCCATGACTCGGCCACCGAGGCGTCGCGGGAGAACTGGCACACCTCCAGCACTGTGGGAGGGACAAGCAGTGCTCAGCCCCTGGACCACCCATCCCGCCACCCCCGGCACCGCCACGCTCCTCCCTGGCACCCCCGGTGCACTCACACAGCCGCAGCCGCTCCCAGCGCTGCTCCCATGTCTCCATCATGGCTTTCCTCTTGTCCACCAATTCCACCAGCTTCGCCTTGATCTGCGAGGGGATGCTGTCAGGAGATGGCCCAGATGGCACTGCCCCCACCACCCCCCATCCCTGATTCCCCCACCTCTGGTGAGTCCTGGTGCTTGCGCTGCAGCAGCTTCTTGCCCAGCTCGATGCAGGTGGTAAAGTTCTTGCCCCGAGCATCCACCTCAGCCTTAATTCCCTGGTGATATTTCATCAGCAGCTCCACCGAGGAGACATCCCTGGGGACACAGAGGAACCAGTGTCAGTGGTGCCATTGGTTCCATGTCCAATCCCAGGTGCCCGCTGGATGCATCCATACCTGGGTTTCTCCTGTGTCTCAATCTGCCGGATGGTGCTCTCCATCCAGGAGAGCAGATCCCGTGCCATGCTGAAGAAGCGATGCTTGTCAGCCGTGTCCACCAGCCGTGCCCGGCGCCCGCTGCACGCCTCCAGCAGCTCCTGCAGTGCTCGGGACACCTCCTGCTCCTGCTCCTGGATTCCAGCCGCCTTCTCCCCGGCATAGGCAGTCTGCAGGCGTGCTGCTGTCTCCCGAAACTGCTGCACCTGCACAGAGAATCACAGAATGGCTTGGGTTGGAAGTGATCTCAAAGACAATTGAGCCCGGCCTCCCACCACGAGTAGGGACACCTTCCACAAGACCACGGGGAATGCTGAGTGCTGGCATCCATGCCAGGTTGGAGCCTCACCTGTGCCTCCAGCAGCTGGAGGTCCCTCTCGAAGGCGCTGTGCATCCGGTGGAAAGCCTCCACCGTGCCAGCATCCTCGCCCAGATCCTGGGGCAGCTCCTGGCGCCGGGCAGCGATGAGGGCCAGCAGCTCTCCGCCATCATAGAAGTACTTGTGGAGGTCATGGGAGGCGGCGAGGAGCTGCATGCGGGTGTCGATTAGCTCCAGGAGGTCGGCCCAGCTCTCGTTCAGCCCATCCTTCCACTCGGCTATGGTGGCCGCCTCGATGTGCCCCGCGTCAATGAGGTCCTCAATGGTCAGGTTCACCCGGTCCACGCGCTCCTGCCCCACACTGCCTGTCTCCCGCGCGAACTCCCGGAACTTCTCCCGCAGGAGCTGCATAGAGGGAAGAGAAGAGTCAAGTCGCCCTCCTCAAGCCACCCGCCAACACCACCACATCCACCCCGTCACCCTCACCATGACATGGTCCAGGTCCTGCCCCATCTCCGGGGAGGAGGCAACCACATCGCGCTCGGCAATCCACTGCTCCAGCTCTTCCACCTCCCGCTTCAGCTGGAAGAGGTGTGACATGTTCTCCAGGCGCCGGCAGCGCTCCTCGGCCGCCTCCTTCAGCCCCGCGTAGTGCTTGTCCACCTGGCCCTGCAGCCGGATGATCTGCTCCCTGCGCGGCCCCGGCACACAGACACCCAGTTCTCACCCATGAAAAAATGTCCCCAATGCACCCATGTTGACATCTGGAGGGTTTCGGGGTGAAGGACCCACTTTGTGCTCCCCATATCCCTCTGCAACCACCTCCCTGCCCAACTGGAGCAGCTGACACTGCCAGAGCTCCAGCCAAACCCCCCACCCACGCAGTGCTGAGGGCACGGGGTCACCCTGAGGGACAGGGGACATGCAGCATGGCACTTACCCCTCGGGGTGGCCGGCAGAGAGCAGCTGCTGTGCCCTCCCTGCCAGCTCCTTGATGGTTTGTCCGTAGTCCTCAATGGAGCGCAGCTGCCGGACGTGTCTCTTCAGCATCATCGAGCAGCTCTCCTCGTCCTATGGCATGGAAAACATCGGTGCCATCAGCACCAAGCAAGGTCAGGAGACAAGGACTAGGGTCTAGACCCAGTGCCTGCCCTATGGGAACGTCCTGGCTCCATGTGATGCCATAGGGAGCAATGGTGAGCTCAGTGGGGCATGGCATGGAATGGGATGGATGGTGTATAATGGCACGGGAACGACAGGTAAGAGCAGGACACGCCACGGCGTGTCACATATGGATGATGTTCAGCAGCACAGCGTGGCACCGCCTGGGGCAGCACTGGACATCCCAGCAAAGGCACAGCCCAGTGGAGCACAGACCCCCCCAAACACAGAGCACCGCATGGAATCGCTCCTCACCTTTGGCTTCTCCTCAGGTCCCATGAAGAGCTCCTGCTCGCTGACCCAGGCCTCAGCCTCATCGGCGTCCAGGTAATACTGCTGGGCCTCTCCGGCCTCCTGCAGGCGCCGATGCCGGGCGGCTGCCTCCTCCTGCAGCGTCTCCCACAGTGCCCGCAGCTCCTGTGCCTGTGCCGCCAGCTCCGGGCCTGGCTCCTCACTGCCCCCCGCCGCCTCTCCCCTGCTCAGCACCTCACCCAGGCGGGGGGCATGGCCCACCAGCTCCTTCTGCAGTGTCTGCCAGCAGGAGGCAAGTCACGGTGAGAGTCACCCATGGGATGGATCCCAGGGGACCGCCCGGGGCGGTGGGTGTTGCTGCAGTACCCAGGCTCACCTCGTTCCTCTTGGTCAGGCGCTGCACGCTTGGGAGGTCGGTGCCGTGATCCGTTGACCTCGCCAGGGAAAGCCGCTCCTGCACCCACAGCTGTGGGAAGGAGCATCCACTGAGCCCCCTGCAGCACCCATGGGTACCCCCAGCCCCCCAGCCCCTGCCACGGCGAGGACACTCACCGTCTCATCCTCCAGATCCCGCCCCAGCTGGTACATGGCCTTGGCAGTCTCCAGCTCCTTCCTCTTCCTCTCCAGTGGCTCCAGCAGCTCAAGGACTCGCTGCCGGAGCATCTGCTCCTGCCTGGTGGCATCTGGCACGTCCCCGGCACCAGGGGTGCCCTGCCACCCCAGTTCCTCCAGCTCCTTCATCCATGTTGTCACTTGCTCTTCCAGTCTCTGGTGGGGCAAATCCATGTGAGTTAAGGATCAGAGCCGAGATGGAGAACCCCAGTCCCATTTGGGAACAAACCCCATCGCCTCGGGCCTCCTGCCCCTTCCCAAAGGACCCAGTGAGGTGTCAGCACCCACCGTCAACCTCTTCAGCAGCAGGTTGGTGGCGGTGAGGTCCTTGACCTTCTCAGCATGGCGCAGCTCCTCCTGTGCCCGCCCCAGCCAGCTCTCCAGCTCCCCGTAGCTCCGGGCGTACAGCGCTGAGCGCTCGGCCTCAAACAGCTGCCGGCCCCTGTCCTCGGCAGCACCACGCAGCCCGGCCCAGCGCCGGCGCAGCTCCTCCAGCCGCTGCGTCACCACCGCGCTGTACTGCGGCTTGCGCGTGGCCAGCTCCATCCCCTCCTGAGGCAACAGTAGAGACGAGAGTGGTCACTGCGGCACGGGGACATCCCACCCATGCAGCAGGCTGGGAGCATTCCAGAGTCATGGAATAGTTAAGGTTGGAAGATACTTCTCAGGCCATCGAGTCCAACCATTCCCCCAGCACTGCCAAGGCCACCACTAACCCATGTCCCCAAATGCCATGTCCACACAGCTTTTAAACCCCTCCAGGGATGGGGATTCTACCACTGCCATAGGCAGTCTGTGCCAGGGCTACACAACCCTTTCCCTAAAGAAATTTTCCCTGATATCCAATCAAAACCTCCACTGGTGCAACTTGAGGCCATTTCCTCTTGTCCTTTCCCTCCTTCCCTTGGAACAGAGCCCAACCCCCACCTGGCTGTACCCTCCTGTCAGGGATTTGTAGAGAGCGAGAAGGTCCCCCCAAGCCTCCTTTTCTCCAGGCTGAGCCTCCCAGCTCCCTCAGTAATTCCTCATGCTCCAGACTCTTCCCCAGCACCACTCCCCCTCTCTGATCACGGTGCCAGCACCCACCGCCTCAATCTTCTCCAGCCAGCTCTGGTTGGGTGCCAGCTCAGCCATGAATGCCTGGTGCTTCTGCCACCTGCTGTGGAGACCACGGGTTTCTCCATAGGAGACATCCTGAGCCATCAGCATCTTCTCATCCACCCAGGCGTCAAACTGCAGGGAAGGGGTGTCAGTGCTCAGCAGTGTCAGTAGGGACCCCCACAGGGGTGCCACCAGCCATGCTGCATTCCTACCTCCCGGCAGCTCTGCAGGAAGGTCTGTAGGTCGTGGTTGTCCTGCATCAAACCCGTTGCTTCCTCCACCTTGTCCATGACAGCTCCATGCCTGGCAGGGGACCATGGATGTGCAGCCTCAGCCCTGCTGCCCACACGCTGCCCACCCGCCTGCCGGCCCTGCGCCAGACTCACCGCTCCTGGAGAGTTCGGCACTTCTCAGAGATCTTCTCAGCAAAGATGTTCTCCTCAGCCACCAGCTTGGTGCCACCAGCTACCACCTCTGGGACCTTCTTGGCATTGCTCTCCACACCGGCACGGAAGTTCTGGAAGCGGTGCAGGGCAGCAGCCGAGCCCTCCAGCGTGGAGGGCAGCTCCAGGTGGGACAGCGTGTATTCCTGAGGGGCACAGCAAGGGATCAGCGCACAATCACCTGGTTTTGGGGTGCCCATGAGCGAAGAGACCCAAAGGACATTGCTTGAGCACCCACCTGCTTGGTGAGGAGGATCTCCGCCTGCTTGGTGTCCCGAAGGAACTCCTGGAAGTCGCGGCACTGGGTGAGGAAGCGCTTCTGAGCCTCTGCCATCTTGCCCAGGGCAGCCCAGCCATCCTTCACGCCGCCCAGACGCTGCCGCAGCCCCTCGTACTCGGGGTCCGTCTGGCCCCCCAGCACCCGCTGCCCCGCCTCCTCCAAGGTGGCGAAGGCTCCCGCATGCTCCTCGGCGTCACGCTGGGCAGCTTCGTGCCGCTGTAGCATCTCCTCTGCCTCCCCCAGCGATGCCGGCACCTCATCAACGGCCGCCACGGCTTTCTGAGCACCAAAGAGCCACGCCTGGAAGTCATCCAGGTCCTGCAGGAAACTCCGGAGCTGCCCAGCTTCCCCCAGGGATGCCGCTCGCTCTGCCAGGGCTGCCTGCAGCTCGTCCCAGGCGGACGTGGCCGCTGCCAGCTTCTGGGCCACTTCCACAGCCACCTCGGGCCGCTCCTCGGCCAGGCGCTCAGCTTGGGAGCGCAGGGCGGCCAGGCGGTCCTGGGCCACCACCAGCTCCCGCTCGATGCCGTAGAGCTTGCGCTGGGTGGCCAGGACGCCGGCCAGGTCGCGGCCCAGCTCGGCCGTGGCCTCCACCGCCCGGGCTTTGCTTCGCAGCCATTTCTGAGCCTCCTCAGACTCCAGGTTGTAGTTGAGGAGGCGCAGTGCCGAGCCCACTGCCCGCCGGCGCTCCGACACCAGCTCCCGGAACCGACCCCACCTGCGGGACAGAGGCGGGGGATGGCGGGGAATGCACCATCACCGCGTCACCCGCTCGCCCCGGCATCACCCGACACCCTACCTCTCGTTGAGCTGCTCCCGGCACTGCCGGACCTGGGGGCTCCGGGGGTGCCCGCTGGCCAGGAGCCCGTCGGCTGCCTGGTTGACTGCGGTGATCTGGGAAGCCACGGTGGCCATGTCTTGCTCCAGCCCATCCAACCTGCGGGAATGTCCAGGCTTGGAACGAGCAGCAACTCAGGGCACGGCAGCACCGCCACGGCGGGGATTCCTTCCTACCTGCGCTGCGTCACGTCCAGGTCCTCCAGCGCCTGCGGCACCTCCAGCTCTCCCAGCCACGTCTCCTTGGAGCCCATCCAGAGATGGCAGGCGTCACTCTCCCCGAAAACGGTGTAGAGGTCCAGGGCGTCCTGCAGCTGGCGGCCGCGGCGCTCGGCCAGCGCGGC